>CM055207.1:1184843-1202343 GCA_029224185.1 Karalla daura | reverse complement strand
TTCGTGCTGCCCTCTGTGGTCTGGCTGGCCGGCTTCTTCAACCCCCAGTCCTTCCTCACGGCCATCATGCAGGCCATGGCCCGCAGGTACAGCCGGGGGTTCATTCTATGTCTTCTTTTTCTTTTCATAATAATAATAACAATAACTGAGGAAGATTCCTGTGTGTGTGGGCAGGAACCAGTGGCCTCTGGACAGGATGTGTCTGCAGTGTGATGTCACCAAGAAGAACCGAGAAGACTTCAGCGTCGCGCCCCGAGAAGGAGCGTACGTCCACGGGCTGTTCATGGAGGGGGCTCGCTGGGACACGCAGGTACAGAGACAGCCCCCCCACACACACACACACAGGAGGGGATGCTCAGCTGGGGAGGGTGGACACCTGGGGACGGTGGACACGTGGGGACGGTGGACACGTGGTGGGGGCGGTGGACACGCGGAGGAGAGGAGCTCACCTGGGCTCTCCTCTCTCCCTCAGAGGCTTCGTGTTCCTGCTTTGCATCCTGGCAGCGTCCAGCTGTGGTGGAGCACAGTGTTGCTCCACCACAGCTCCATCTAGCTCTATCTATCTCCATCTAGCTCTATCTATCTCCATCTATCTCCATCTATCTCCATACATACACACGCTGCTGGCTCTCCCTGCAGACTGCTCAAGAAAAACCTCCTCCAGGTTCACTTCTTTAGAAGTTGGAGGTGTGGGTCAACAGGCTGCAGACTCTGCAGCTCGTCTCTGTGTCCTCCGCTGTCTGCAGACACCTGGGAGAGGGAGCAGCGCTCCATCTGGACGCAGCTATAAAAGTGAAAGATTTATGATAAAGCGACTCATGTTTATTAATGAAGCTGGCGCTCCATTCACAGAGGCTCTGAGGCTCCAGGGACAGCTGCGTACTGTGGTGATGCAGGGGCCAGAGTGTTTGATGGACAGCAGCTGATGGATGGACGTTCCTTCTTTCAGGACGTTACGCTGAAGATGGACATGTGTTCCAGTAGCAGCATCATAAAGAGGAGAGACTGGGTGAATGGATCCATCCCTGTTCTGTGCACTGTTGTCTTTTTACAGGCCCTCGAACAATCCTGTCTGTAGCTGTAGGAACTGTTCCTGCTCAGACCTGGCTCCTTTCATGCTGACCTGGCACCCACATCTCATTCACATAAGACTGGCTGTCTGGCCAGACACTCACATGAATGATCACGTGACCTAACGTTACTCTATCTGACTTGAGAGGACTTAACGTGATTTAACTTTGGTTTAATGTGACCTCACGTGAATTCAGAAGACTGAACATCACAGACGTCCTGTAGCTGTACTTGAGGAGGAACCTGAGGAGGAACCAGAGGAGGAACCTGAGGAGGAACCAGAGGAGGAACCAGAGGAGGAACCTGAGGAGGAACCAGAGGAGGAACCAGAGGAGGAACCAGAGGAGGAACCTGAGGAGGAACCTGAGGAGGAACCAGAGGAGGAACCAGAGGAAGAACCAGAGGAGGAACCAGAGGCTGAGGAGGAAGCAGGAGCAGAGCTGTGTGTGACAGTAGCAGTTGTTGAGGATGTTCCTCTGGATCTCGTTCAGCCCACGCTCTGCTATTTGTATTTACTCAGCAGCAACACTGACTTCACGGTGTTTACCGCCTCTTCAAAGCTCTGCAGCGGATGCAGATGAAATTAGAGCTTTGTCCTCGGAGCTTTCCAAAGTCATCGGGATTTACACTGGCTCCTGAAAGTCAGCGCGCACGCCTGGCCACACTTGTTTGTCAGGAGCTCGTTGAGTCGGGAGGATTAATGAGTGCGAGACTTCCTCTGCTGCTCTGTTTACGCAGCTTTTATGTCTTCTGAAGACTCTGAGGCTCGGACGCTCTCACATTCAGTTTTTCCAAGGACACCGGAACGTTCCTCCGCCTGGCAGGCTGACTGCGCCTGTGCCAGCAGAGATCACTCAGGCCTCCATTTATTTCCCTCAATTATTAAAGACATACAGAGTCTGCACCTCAGACTCATTTAGAACACACACACACACACACACACACACAGCCTGTCCTCCCTCTCACCTCCTCTGCTCTGTCTCTCCCCGTCTCCAGGCCGGTCTGATGGTGGACGCCCGGCTGAAGGAGCTCACTCCCTCCATGCCGGTGATCTTCATCCGAGCCGTGCCCTCAGACAAGCAGGAGAGCCGGAGCGTCTACCAGTGTCCCGTCTACAAGACCCGGCAGCGAGGACCCACCTACGTCTGGACCTTCAACCTCAAGACCAAGGACAGCCCGTCCAAGTGGACGCTGGCCGGCGTGGCCCTGCTCATGCAGGTCTGAGGTCAGGGCGGCCGAAGGCCTGGAGCCTGGAGCCAGGGGCCTGGAGCCTGGGGCCAGAGGCCTGGAGCCTGGAGGCTGGAGCCTGGGGCCTGGAGGTTGGAGCCTGGGGCCTGGAGGCTGGAGCCTGGGGCCTGGGGCCTGGAGGCTGGAGGCTGGAGGCTGGAGGCTGGAGGCTGGAGGCTGGAGGCTGGGGCAACCGACAATACAATGACTCAACTAATAAACGGATGGATTTGTTGTTTGGTTCCTAAAAACAGGCCTATTTTCTCTGCCTTTTTATCAAAATGTATATCCATAAATGAAATGAATCCCATGAATGAAATCTATGTCTCTGGAATACTGTTGCTGTGACTAATACTGTTTGGGTCATAAAAACATGGTTTCCACAGGCTGTGGTCCTGCCTCTGCTGTTTCATTTAGCATGTGACTATATTCTGTCCTGATTCGTGCTGGGGGCTGGCTGATTTTTCTACATGTCTTCAAGTCTTTTTTTTGTCTTCTGCTCAACAACGTTTAATTTTCTTTCCCAGAGATTCAAGAAACCAGAAACATTCACAATGAAGGAGCTCAGATCAGAGGATTCACACTTCATTTCCCTTTTCTCAAATGCTTAAACCGACTCCAAATATTCAAGTAGATGTTGATTATTTAATAGTTGATTCACTGATGAGTTTTTGCAGCTCTAGAATCCAGACACAACTTTTCTGAAAGTCTTCAGAAAAGCAAATGATCAAAGTGAGAAACGTCTCTGAGACGTCACAGACGCCTCAGACACGTTGGTTCCTCTCTGTTTGTTCAGAGGAATTACTGGTGTCGTGTCCTCTGTGTGTGTGTGTGTGTGTGTGTGTGTGTGTGCGTGTGTGTGTGTGTGCGTGTGTGTGTGTGTGTGTGCAATGATAGATCACGTCTCTAGAATCACACAGAAACAGAAAACAATCCTCTGAGTTCTGGCAGAAACAAGATGTCATCTGGTAGTCTGGTCTCAGTCGAGCTGTTTCATTCGTCTTTTTCTTTTTTACTTTTGATGAATTTCACTTTCAATCCCTCTGACGGCGCTTTAGAGCGCAGCCTCAGAGCCGAGGCTCTGTTGAATCCGCCCTGACTGTTTAGTAGACTTTGTGTGAGCTACTGTTTCTGACTTATTAAAATTCTAATTATGTGCATGTGTTTGAGGAGCAATCCGAGCGATATCGTGTCTGTGAGTCATTGAGGAGGTGTTGTGGAGCTGGAGCCAGTCGGAGAATATCACAGAATAAATTTAACCATTGGATGATTTCACACATTTCAGCTGAATCCAGAATCTGTTAAACTAGCGACACACACACTCACTACGTGCCACTAACGGTGACTTCACCGATCATCTCTGCAGATGAGGAATGTATAGAAAAGAACTTTATATTCTTCTCCTTTTTCCACCAGAAAACTTCTGGGAGAGAGAAGAGAGATGCTTTATCGTGTCATTCCAGATTGTGCATTTAGTTTTATTTCTACACACTCCTCAATATATCCCATTTTAGTGCCATTATTCAGTCGCTCCCCTATCTCCCCTTTCCAGTCTCCCAGTTCTGCCTCTTCTCTTCCAAGTCTTCAGACCAACTCTTTCTCCCTCTCCCTCGCCTCCTCCCTCCTCCTCCTCCTCCTCCTCCCCCCTCTCTCCCATTTCAGATTAAGCTGCAGTTCTCTCCAAAGCAGAAAGTGTGGAGAGTCAGTAAAAACTCACACACACACACCCTAAAATATACCACAACTCGGCTTTAAAAATCCTCCTTTTCTTTGGTTTTTCAGTATCTCAACAATGTCTCATAGACAGGGGAGGAAGAGGAGGTGGAAACAGGAGGAAGAAAGCAGCGATAGGTCTTAGTTCATCCCAGTGACCTCAGCTGCAGCTCTGACAGCATCTCTCTCCTCCTCTGTCTTTCTCTCTCCTCTGCTGGTAATTCCATCTTTTGCCTGGTCCCAGCTTGGTTGTTCAGACCAGTCCAGTCCAGACCAGTCCAGACCAGTCCAGACCAGACCAGTCCAGACCAGTCCAGTCCAGTCCAGACCAGTCCAGACCAGTCCAGACCAGACCAGTCCAGACCAGACCAGACCAGACCAGACCAGACCAGTCCAGGTAGCTGAAGGTCTGGACATCCACCAGGCAGAGCCCACCTTACAGCGCAGTAGAGCGAGTTCAGCCAACAGAAGGAGAAATCTGAACATAATAAACTAAAGAGTAGCATAACACATGTAAGACCATGATGATTATGAACTCAGACTTCTTCTTGAGTTTGGTCCACAGGTATAAACATGAGCCAGATTCTTCAGGACTGTTCAGTGATGATGTTCTCACCAGAGAACACGTTCTGTTCAGTCTGACTCTATGCTCTGTGGCTTCTGTTCCTCCTCTGCCTTAAAGAGGGCCGTCGCTCCCTCTCCTCCTGCTCCTGGAGCTCCCAGCTGAAGGCCTGAGGATCAGCCTCTCCTCCTGCTCCTGGAGCTCCCAGCTGAAGGCCTGAGGATCAGCCTCTCCTCCTGCTCCTGGAGCTCCCAGCTGAAGGCCTGAGGATCAGCCTCTCCTCCTGCTCCTGGAGCTCCCAGCTGAAGGCCTGAGGATCAGCCTCTCCTCCTGCTCCTGGAGCTCCCAGCTGAAGGCCTGAGGATCAGCCTCTCCTCCTGCTCCTGGAGCTCCCAGCTGAAGGCCTGAGGATCAGCCTCTCCTCCTGCTCCTGGAGCTCCCAGCTGAAGGCCTGAGGATCAGCCTCTCCTCCTGCTCCTGGAGCTCCCAGCTGAAGGCCTGAGGATCAGCCTCTCCTCCTGCTCCTGGAGCTCCCAGCTGAAGGCCTGAGGATCAGCCTCTCCTCCTGCTCCTGGAGCTCCCAGCTGAAGGCCTGAGGATCAGCCTCTCCTCCTGCTCCTGGAGCTCCCAGCTGAAGGCCTGAGGATCAGCCTCTCCTCCTGCTCCTGGAGCTCCCAGCTGAAGGCCTGAGGATCAGCCTCTCCTCCTGCTCCTGGAGCTCCCAGCTGAAGGCCTGAGGATCAGCCTCTCCTCCTGCTCCTGGAGCTCCCAGCTGAAGGCCTGAGGATCAGCCTCTCCTCCTGCTCCTGGAGCTCCCAGCTGAAGGCCTGAGGATCAGCCTCTCCTCCTGCTCCTGGAGCTCCCAGCTGAAGGCCTGAGGATCAGCCTCTCCTCCTCCAGCCAGCCTCTGCAGACCCTGGCTGTCCTGGAGTGACATGAGAGGCTGCTGGCTAACAGTCCTCCAGAGCCGCTAATGATGGGGGCTCTGCAGAGCTCCGGCTCCACACCCCCCTCCCTCAGAAGCCTCAGACACACAGCAGCCATTCATATTTCATGTTGGTAGGTAAGAGGAGTGTTCTTGGCATGCCGCTGACGAGAGCACGCCGGAGTGGAAGAGGGGGAAAATCTTTCAAAGGGTTCATGCTCAGAATGGAGAAGAAGGTACCTTTAATCATCTGCTTGTGGGAGACGTCAGGCGGTTGCTAGGTTACAGGTCAGTGCAGAGATGCTTCCAGCACGAGTGCTTCAGAGGTGTGTGTGTGTGTGTGTGTGTGTGTGTGTGTGTGTGTGTGTGTGTGTGTGTGTGTAAGCATGCAGAGCTCTAATCTGACTGCAATAGGATGTGATTGCTGGGCTCAACAACAACCACACAGATAGTGAGTCCAGTCCCAGCTTCTGCTCGTGCTCCACAGAGAGCGGGTGGAGACCTGCAGGTCTGGGTCCAGACCTGCATCCTCCTCTCTGCTGTCCTCACCTGCTTCACACTCCTCCAGAGAGCAGAACACACGTGGACCTGCTCACAGCACGTCACGTCTGCCATGCTGCTGGAGGCAGGAAGATGGGAGGGAACGATCTGTTTGTCTGGTATTAGATCTTCCTGAGAGCTGAAGAACAAAGTTTCACAATAGAGCTGAATGTGCCTGTATCTGTCCACTACAGGGATCCATTTGGAAGGGTCATCATGTGTGTGTGTGTGTGTGTGTGTGTGTGTGAGTGTGTGTGTGTGTGTGTGTACAACCTTTTTGACCAATAACCAAAACAACAGTGTTTTCTATGATGTCATGAACTTTCTATTTAATCAGATCGTCACAGTTTTTACATGTGTTAGACACCTGCCTGTGTCCTTTGGGCCTCCTGGGCCTGGACTCTGGCTCCAGATGTGACAGATGTGTTCTCTAGTTACTCACTGTATTTGAGTTTCCTCTCACCTGGCTCTGCTTTCAGCTGCTGACCTGCTCTGGGTCTTCTCTCCTTCTCTCCTCTCTCCTCCCTCTGCTCTGGTTCTTTTCTCCTTCTCTCCTCTCTCCCTCTGCTCTGGGTCTTTTCTCCTTCTCTCCTCTCTCCTCTCTCCTCCCTCTGCTCTGGGTCTTTTCTCCTTCTCTCCTCTCTCCTCTCTCCTCCCTCTGCTCTGGGTCCAGACTGCATCCGTTCGTGTTCCCGCTTCGCTGCAGTGCATTGTGGGAAGCCGATCCCGGCTCAGCTGCAGGAGGACCGACTGTGAGGAGTGTTTTTTTGTTTTTTCCTCCTCTTTTGGCTGGAGCTGGAGACGGGGGTAATTGGCTTTGACAGGGCTGATGAGTTGCTAATTAAATGTTTATCTGAATCTGGCATCTGTCGTAAAACAAATGTCTGCTCGCTGCCTACAATCTGTGGATTATCACAAATAACTGGGAGGGAGGAGGCGCACAGCTCCTGCTGCTCCTGCTAC
Organism: Karalla daura; assembly: GCA_029224185.1. Taxonomy (NCBI): domain Eukaryota; kingdom Metazoa; phylum Chordata; class Actinopteri; order Chaetodontiformes; family Leiognathidae; genus Karalla; species Karalla daura. The sequence goes on along the minus strand of CM055207.1, from coordinate 1,195,342 downwards.
TCCTGGAGCTCCTGGAGCTCCTGCTGCTCCTGCTGCTCCTGCTGCTCCTGGAGCTCCTGGAGCTCCTGGAGCTCCTGCTGCTCCTGCTGCTGCTGCTGCTCCTGGAGCTCCTGGAGCTCCTGGTGCTCCTGGTGCTCCTGCTGCTGCTGCTGCTCCTGCTGCTCCTGCTGCTCCTGCTGCTCCTGCTCTCACTGTGGCTCATTTGCAGCGAGCTGTCTCGTAGTTGCAGTGTTTCTTTTTCATGGATCTGTGGAGACCTCAGTGAAATACTGTAATGGAAGCTTTTCTTGTAATTAGTTAGTAATTCACGTCACCTCAGGGTTAATAAACAGACTCTTCTCTCTGAGTGGTTGTGATTCTGGGCTGGTTCTGTGTGGTGGGAGCTACTGGGTGACACCTACTGGGTGACACAAAACCAGTCCTAACCACCAGTCAGATCATCGCATGGTACCTGAACGCACCTTGCATGACAGCAAGTTCATTAATAGATGATTAACATTTTAAAAGGTTGTGGGGAGAAACGTTTTCCCTTTGTGTAGATGAACTACAACTCTCACACACGTCTGAGCCTTTGACTTGTGGCGCTGTCGCCCCCCTCACCTCCCAGACCTTCCAGCCTGTGCTGACCGTGGTGCTTTGTGGAACCCTGATCATCTTGTGCAGCTGCTGATGTGGATCAGCTGGGATGACCAAGCTGCACCACACACATGGAACCTGTGAGGTCCTGCTGCTCTCCTCCACCTCTCCGTGGTTTTCCTCTTAATGCAGTGACTGTGATTCAGGTGTCGACGGCCCAGCGTCCTGATGAGCTGGCTCTCAGCTGATCAACATGTGGCTGCCAGGTGTTTACCACCAATCAGCCTAACGAGCTCAGCCTCTGCCTGTCGCCTCAGTGTCTGAGCTCGTCAGCTCGTCAGCTTCGTTAAAAGACCTGCAGCCGCGTCTCAGGCCTGGGAAATGTGTCCTTGCAAGTCTTTGAAGGCTTTTTTAATTAAAATGAATGCCCTCCTAAAACAAGATTGCAATATTAAAAAAAAGTTTGGAAAATGGATCAAAGGATGAAAATCACATTTGCAGCATAGACGGTCACATAATTAGCATTAGCACGGAGAGCAGGACCTCCATTCTCACCATGAGTCTTTGTTGCTTTGATTTAATGTGAGTTCATTTCATTTAAAAATGTTTCTCACCCTTTTCATTCACATCGAGGGCTGAACCCTGTCTGCTAATCAAAGCCCTGACATGAACCTATCTATCATCCCTTCTCAGTTATTCTGAGTTGTTTTTATTTGTGTTTCATACTTACAGCTTTAGAGACACGAGACAACCTCAAACTGGACGAGTTGATGTGACGTGTGTGCGACATGTCGGGTAACGTAGAGACACAGATCTAGTTATTTACCACAGATTATAAATGTGTTTATCACGCACACAACACACACAACCTTCTCCTGTGTCTGATCATGGAGCACTGACCCTCTGAGTCTGTGATCAAGTCGACCGTTAGAGATGATCAGATCTAACTCGCTTTTCCACTGTTTTCAGTGTGAGCCTCAATTTGAAGGTATGAAAAACTATTTTTCTGTGTCAGATTAAAAAATAAAGAACAAATGAAATAAGGTTTTTCAGTTTTGGTGCCTGATTGAAACTCAAGATTCCTGGTTCTGCTCCAGATGTTTGGAGGACGTCTCCACCTCAGGCCCGGCTCCGGCTCCGGCTCCGGTCCGGCTCCGGCCCGGCTCTGGCCCGGCTCCAGTTCGGCTCTGGCCCGGCTCCGGCCCGGCTCCGGCCCGGCCCGGCTCTGGCCCGGCTCCGGCTCCGGCTCTGGCCCGGCTCCGGCTCTGGCCCAGCCCGGCCCGGCTCCGGCCCAGTCCACATTAACAGTGGAACAGACGGGTAATGAAACAACTGTTGGAGCAACACGTGCCCTCAGAGATGAGGAGAGACGCTTTGGAAGCTGCTGATCATTTTATGGAGGAGCCTGTTCCTGGACTCTTCCTCCTCTTCCTCCTCTTCCTCCTCTTCCTCCTCTTCCTCCTCGTCCTCCTCGTCCTCCTCGTCCTCCTCGTCCTCCTCTTCCTCCTCAAGCTGCAGCGCCTCAGCGTCTCAGGCTCTATCGCAGCCGTCTTCTCTCTCACGTCTCAGCCGCTCTCCCATCCATAGATTCCTTTTGATTGCGTATTCATATTTCCATTTAAATGCTGATGGGCGAGAGGATCAGTGTAAATTGGAAACCCAAACTTATTCCACGTTTTCTCTTGTCCTGTTTATTTCCCTGTGAGTGTGTGTGTTTGTGGAGGAGGAGTGCAGGCGCCCGAGGATCGCCATGAATTTAAAGAGGCTCTGGAATTGCACTGACCAGCGTTAAAGCCGAGCGTGTTAATTCAGATGTCAAACCTGAGGAGTGTCACAGTCGGAGCTGCTCTTACCAACCTGGCTGCGAGGCGCTCAGATCAGCTGTGAGAGCAGCCGCGGTGAAGCAAACTTTGACAGTTTGCAGATTTGTGTCGTAATTAAACAAAGTGTTCGTTCGACTCAGCGTACGGGGACGGAAGAGGCTGAGAGCCGCATCGTGTCACCTCGAGGACATGAAATCCACAGCTGTCTCACCAAGCATCCCAACTAGAGTTACAGTCACTCAGCTCCTCTTCTATGTGTCCAGCAGCACAGGAGAATGACATTTTTGTGCTGAAGCAGTGACATTTGGACCAAAACTAACCACAAGCGACAGATTCCTGCACTCTGTGTCGATGCAGCTTCCCACACATCGCCCGTGCCTGCCTCTCCTCGGGCTCTAAACAATGCTAAAGAAGAAATAAACTGCAGGCAGAGAGTTAATGTTACAAATGGAAGAGACAGGAATATCCTGCGTCTCTGCTCTCTGCAGCTCTCGATAAAGCTGCCGCCCCTGGAGCTGATTCTGATAAAGCTCCATCCTCCACAAAAGGAGACAAAGCAGACAGATGACACGGTGCCTCGCTACCTCCAGCTAGCTGGCACTCACAGGACTCCCAGTCTGAGACTACGACACCTGTTCTGTCGGCTGATGTCGACTTGTCATAACAAAGACGTCCAGAGTAAAAACACCAGACCCAGCCAAACGGCAGAAACACACAGAGACACTTCAGAGAACAGATTTGAATGTTTAGAAAAATATGGATGGTTTATTTGACCCTACTTTGACAAGCATTATAATCCATTTCCATGGTGGTCAACTCCTCTGATGTCAATGGAATACAGTCTACATCCAAATATGAACAGTGGTATATCTGTTATCAACAACACATTCATTCACTTCTCGTCCTACAAACAGTTTCTGCAAAGACACACACAGTATAGTATTAATTTATCCTGTCAAATACTTGGTTAAGTGGGTTTCTATTCTGAACTCACGAAACAGTGATGATTTATAGTTGTTTTTTTTGTTGTTTTTTTTTTAAGAATCTATTGAAAACAGACAGTCTAATACAAAGTCCATCCAGTACAGACTTGTCCATAATACTGTTTCTAGAATAGCTTATTTACAATCATCTACTGGAAGCGGAAATTAGAGGAAATGAAATAAACAAACAAATAAGTAAATAAATAACTGCCATTGCTTGAGAAACAGAATGTGCTAGCCGTCACTATTCAGGAACAAAATCAGACCCAGAACAGAATATTTCATTGTGCTTTGTAACCCACAAAACCACTTGGTTTGTAGAAATGGAGCATGTGTCAGAGGCACCAAATATAAGTGCTGATAACATCCATTTCAGTTTCTCATTGAGATTCTCTAGAACTAAGAGTAGGACAGGGCGTACAAATGGTCGGTTTGTTGTTTTTTATTGTTTATTTATATATTTATAAAGTCGTTACAGGCTCATCCTAGTTCATCACCTGTGGTCGTGTTGTGTTGCACAACAGAAGTCACGGAGGAGTCGGTCTAAGTGTTTAACCATGCAAAGCCCTTAAGATTTGCCAGAAAAGGTCACAGGATAGATACTAGATAGATCTAGTAGGACGGAGGGAGGTCCTGGAAAAGGCTTCTGAGCAGACAGTCTCACTAAACACACAGAATGAGGCTGTCGCCGTGGATGAGTAGGATAATCAAGACAGTGGAAATGATAGTTTAGGCAAGTTAAGTGGGTGGAGCACTCCTCCGCCCATCCACCATCCTACCACGACCCCTCTGGCCTCACACCTGGCTGGGCCTGTGTACAGTGAACAGTGGAGCTCATTTTTCCGGTCTCTCACAAGAAGCTAGCGCAGAGGTCCCCAACCACCGGGCTTCACCCACAGGAGGAGTAAATAACATATCGTTTTCATTTCATTGATTATCAGAGTGAAAAATGCTGTATTTAAAAAAAAAAAGAAAAGACGTTTGTTTGAGACAACAACTCTGCCGTCATTTAGGATCAAAGTCCAGGCTGGTTATGCCGCAGAAACGCTGCCTCTGCGTCCTCTGCAGCCTGAACGAGGAGGACACGCTCCGACCGCCTCCGCCTCCTCCTACCCCCGATGGGCCCGGCGTGGGGCCCCCACCCACTCAGGTCGAGTTGTGAATGATTTTCAGAGTCATTGTCAGTTTGTTCGCCACACCTTGAAGGCCGGTCCGTGATGCAAAAGAAGCTAAACAGGAGGTTGGGGACCGCTGAGCTAGAGGATGCTCTTGGTCCTGGAACCTCTGACCTTTGCAGGAGCCTCAGTCAGTGACCCCCCCCCCCCCCCCCCCCCCCCCCGGCCGGTCCGGCCTCACACAGTCACCTCAGTCTTGCTGCCTGTGCGGTAGTGCTGCGGCTGCTGCGGCTGCTGGTGGTGCTGCTGGGGGATGTAGTGGAGCTGCTCCACCGTGTGAGTCCGTCTGGAGGCGAACGCCTGCCTCTTAGACGCTGTCTGGTTCATGGCTAAAGTGTTGGAGTGCCCCGCGCCTCCTCCTCCTCCTGCTCCTCCTCCTCCTCCTCCTCCCACCGCCGTCCCGGCCCCGCCTCCTCCACCTCCTCCCCCGCCGTTGTTGGAGGCACTGGGATGGGAGTGCATCTTGGTCATCTTGTATCGATCCATGAGCGGCGTGGTGGGGATGAACACATCGGTGTGCGAGATGGCGCGCGACATGGACATGTCGCTGCCGCGGAAGCCGCTCGACACGCTGCTGACGATGCCGCGCTTCAGAGACATCACCAGCTTGTCGGGCGACAGCAGAGGATCCTGGGACAGCAGGCGGTCCTGGGAGTACAGCCGGTCTTGCGAGTAGAGGCGGTCTTGAGAGTAGTGGCGGTCCTTGGAGTACAGGTGGTCCTGGGACAGGAGCCGGTCCTTGGAGTACATGCGGTCCTTGGAGTAGAGCCGGTCCTGGGAGGTGTGGCGGTCCTGGGGGAGGAGGCGCTCCTGGGAGCGGAGGCGCTCGGCCGAGAGCAGCTGCTCGTCCGAGAGGATGCGTCCTCCGTACGGAGACATGCCGTTGGAGGACATGCTGTAGTCCTGCTGCGGGGCGGTCTGCGGCGTCAGGACGCGGTCCTGCGACATGGCCCGCTGGACGCGGCGCGGACGCTGGCGGCTCTGGGACGGCTGCTGAGACGGCTGAGACGAGGACACGGCCTGAGAGATGGACGCCTGCGGGGGCTGCGTCTGCAGCGGAGGCTGAGGCTCCCGGTGCTGCAACAGAACGGAGGAGGTCAGAGGACTGAAGCACACACCTGCTGGAGCACACCTGCCTCAGACACGCTGACAACCACTCTCACCAAGGTCTAAACACTTTGTGACAGAGGAATGAGGCAGAATGAGTTAGTCTCATCTCTCCTCATCTTAATCTGCCTCACCTCGGAGCAACATGCAGGATGTTGGAGAAGCTGGTGAGGAGCTCAGACAGCTCATGCAGACCACAGAACTTCTCCATCACATGAAAAGATAAAAGGTGTACTCGCATTATCTTTAACGCTTGGATTCAGAACTATGGGTTGGTCAGTCTGGACTTTGATAGTCTGCTTTAGTCCCAACTTTAAGTCTTGAATTCTCTCCTAAACTCTGGATCGGACTAAAGATGTGAACCTGAGGGTCTCTGGACCCTGGAGAGACTGGTTTGGTCGTGAATGCAACGGGACTATTGAACTGGTTTAGTCAAGTGAAATCTTGTGAAAATATCTTGCTTGAAGGGCGGATCATTCCACGTGCTTTGAATTCCTCCTCCCCCACATTTCATGTTTCTCTCCTTGTTTTTAGACGCCACCCTGTTACAGTGAAGCGCTTTGATTCACAGAAACATAAAGAGAAAGAACGTGACCTCGCTCAGACTCCTCTACGCTCACACACTGAGCACCCACCTGGTCTTGACTGATCTTGAGAACGTGCAGGGGAAGAGTGCCTCTCGCCGCCAGGTCGGGCAGGTGTCGCTTACGAGTGTAGTAGTCTTCCACTTCTTTATCTGCTGCAGAGGAGACGGGATATAAAAAACACACAGCAGATGCAAGGAATGAAGAGGAGATTCAGGGAGTGAAAGCAGGAGAGGGAGAGAGAGCGCGGGTAGGTGTTAGAATGCAGGGGGAGAAACCGGATAAAGTGGGACTGGAGCACGTTGCGTACAATGCAGCGAACAGTGTTGGCGGAACCATCTGTGTTTCACCTTCTCTGAGCTCATGGAGGGGAATAGAAAACAGAGCGCAGTCACAGTGTATTACATGCCAGGCACACAACATCCACACATCCAGGCTTCATCTGGGATTCTACAGGCAGTTCTGGCTGTGGGGGCAAACTTCTCAAAGGTCACGTGAAGGTGTGGGGACAGGTGGAGGGAGCACGCAGGCGTGCATGCTGCAGACCGGTCGGCTCACACCGACTCCTGCCAGAGCCTCCGGGTCCTCGGGCGGCTGCTTCCTCCGTCTCGGTGTGTACTAACAACCAGGACATGCACTCAGGAGCGTCAGACGGAGACAGGTCCAGTGAGACAGCAGAGAGAGGAGTGAACGTCATGCCACACAACACAAACCCATGCAGACAGACTGGCTGACACAACAGAGCCACACGGTGATGCACAGCTACGTCAGACGAAGACACAAAATGCAGAGAATCATTGTGAAACTGGACGAAGTGGTCAGACTGGTCAGACTGGTCAGACTGGTCAGACTCCTCCCTCACTGTAAGGACCAGTCTACAGCTTACTGGAGTGGGACTGTGATGTCATGTCTACAGCGGGGGATAAACGACTGAGACCTCTCCACCTTATTGAGGATGCGTGGAGGACTCTCTAGCCCGAGCCTGTCTCTTTCAATAAGGGCTGCAGTGTTCACACCACCTGTCACAGCCCCCCCCCTGCCCCCCCCCTCCCCCCCCCCCCACCCCCCGCCCCCCCCAGCCAAACTACTCCCCTTCACGCAGGGAGACGCCGCAGCTCCCTGCAAATCGATTCATTATGAGAGATAATAAAAACAAGATGTTCCTTTCTCAAGCATAATAGTCTTCAAGATCTGGGCAGGGCACTGCAAACTCATCAAGCATATTACCATAGAGTGAATGGATCGTGATGCACACTGTCCTGGGCTGCAAACGGGCTAAATGCTTTTCTTCAGTTTGATACCAATTTGCATTAATAAGCAGTAGCATTCTTCTCTTTTATTATTCCGACAATGAAAACGCTGCTCTATCTTCCCCCCAGCACAATCCAACATGATCTATCAGCGTGCAGACACTGGTTGAGCTGCAAAGAGAGGCCGCCGAGCCTCTCGGCTGTTTGCTGCAACAAATCATTTGCTTTGGAAGCAGAAAGAAAGTTTGGGGAGACTGAAGGACACTGCCCGAGGAAACGGCTCCGTTTTAGCGCCGAGCCCGTCTGTGGGCCGCCATCTTTCACAGTTACATGAGTTTGGTTTTGTTTTGCCGCTTTTTATTTCCATCATGGTCCTTATTATTATTATTACTGTTATGTGAATTCGTCCAGAAGAAGCACGTTGAGGCTTGTTGTTTTTGCCCCGTGCTCACACCAGTCAGCAGCCGAGGCTCCTGCAGACCCGCTCAGGCTGATGGAGCCTGCAGCTCCCGCCTGGGGCCCTGGACCGGGCCCTGCACCGGGCCCTGGACCGGGCCCTGGACCTGGCCCTGCACCGGGCCCTGGACCGGGCCCTGGACCCGGCCCTGGACCCGGCCCTGGACCCGGCCCTGCACCGGGCCCTGGACCGGGCCCTGGACCGGGCCCTGGACCGGGCCCTGGACTGGGCCCCGATGGGACGAGCTGCAGAGCGCCATCCTGCACTTTGACTGCGAGCCGGCGCTGAAGTGGGGCAGTTATGATGAAATTACACAGGCCTTAAGGAATATTTGCGTTCCACTCTGAGAATATCATGAGATGAGAGCTCACTACGCAGCAGAAATCCAGCGTAGCACCACTAAATCAATAGCGCGCCGGCCGGGCCGGCATCAGAAGCTGCTTCACGCTTCACGTCTACGCTGGGACAGAGAGCGTGGCACCTCAGTGACCACACTTTCTCCAGATGACTCCGCTCATTTTCTCAAGGACCAGAGTTGAGGAACGGGTATTTTCTGATTCAGATTCGAGGCTTTTTTCCATTCACTGAAATGTTTGCTGGATGGGGCTCTGTGACTGTGTGTATGTGAGTGATTCCTGTCTGATGTCCCTCAGAGCAGCAGGGACTTCCACGGCTGGGACGCTCCAGCCGCTCAGCCGGCCGCTTTTCTGTCTGAGTTTTGTTTTGCTCGTTGTTGTTGTGGCTCTCATGCAGGGCATCAGGGAGCCCGCTCTGGCAGGAGTGCAGTGAACTTGGACCTACTGAGTTTCTTCAGGGATGAGAAGCGGCTGAGGTCGGCTTTGACGGCCGCCTCATAGGAGGGCGGCAGGTGAGACAGGCTCTGGAAGGAGCGCGAGAACGACAGGTCGTAGGGCTCCGTCTGCGACGTCAGGATGCCGCTTATCCGATTGTTGTCTGGAGACACATACATACATATACAGACACAGAAGAGGGGAGAGAAGAGAATGGGCAGGCTGGCTTCTCCAACCACCCCCCACCCAGAGACCCCCCCCCAGCCCCCCCCCCCCCCCCTCCAGAGTGAAGCTGCAGAGCATCGTGGAGACCACCTGCTGAGGTACAGAGGGAGAGACTGAGCTGCAGGCACGCTGGAGTTTTAGCTCTACAAACACTTCCTGGAGGCAAAGAAAGCACAGATCCACAGGGTTCATGAAATCAGAAGCAGGTTAGAAGTGAGAGTGAACGACAAATGCTGCTACAGTCCTGTTACCGTCAGCAGGGCTGTGGCTGTCACAGGACACCTTCCTTCCTGGCGCTCTGATCCAAGCACTGATGAACAATTCTTGTTTTGTCGAAGCTTTTAGGAGCGGTTTTGATGTTCTCTAAGAGCTTCAGGAACATTTAATCTGTTTGCTTTGATCTGAGGAGGGTTGAACCTGACACCATCAGGCAGCGCTTCACAGGCGCTGCTCACATTAAAGTCATTTACATCAGTGGCTTTAAGTGCTGCCACTGTTTCTAGATGCTGAGAGCTGCTAAACGCTGCTGTGATCCTCCTCAGACCGCTGCTCCTGCCGGAGCCTCCTCCTGGTGGAGGAGGAACCTCTCAGACGAGACTCAGGGCACGCAGAACTGTTGCGTCTCAATCAATCAGTTTGTTCTGAACCTGAAGCTGCGCCACAGCTCAGCTGCTGTTACTTATCGGTGGCTTGGAGTCTTCCACGTTCTGTGTTTTGTTCATAAAATAGAAACATGAGAACAGAGACGTTCATCATCCTGCAGATTCAATGTCTAAGTGGAGATGAGGACACATCTCACAGAGGACACGGAGGACACGGAGGACACGGAGGTCTGGACCCAGAGCTGAGTCCTGGCGTCTGGCTGCACGACAAGACAAAGCAGCTGGAGGAACCTTTAGCAAATACTGCATCAAAAACAAAAGGAGTTTCTAAAGTAGAATCTGCCTTATTTGTATCCAGAATGATATATATATATTGATCAGCTAATAAAATAATTCATATCTTAACAATCAAATAATGGATTTGTTGTTAAGCTACACCTTATTTTGGTCTTAATAAAACAGCCTTTTTCTCAGATTTTTCATCTTTTTAGAAACCATAAAACTAATGAGTTCATCAAACTAATAGATTCATTGATTGATTCATTGATCGATTGTTTCAGGTCTGAACGATGCAGGAACCCCTCCAGGCCTGGCCACAGCCCGCCATCTTGGTTCCACCCTGAGAACCGTTCAGAAACGTTTCAGTCTGTACACCTAAAACTCCAACCTGCTGCTGTCAGAGGACATGTGAGGACGGACTGGACAGAGGACGAGGTGGTCTGACAGAAGGAGACAGGGGTCCAAAGACATCAAATAAAAGAAGAGGAGGAGAGGGAGGAGGAGGAGGAGGAGGAGGAGGAGGAGGAGGAGGAGGAGGAGGAGGAGGAGGAGGAGGAGAGCAGCAGCAGACTGGGACAGATGTGTGTCCCTGCAGTGACAGAGCTGTGATGTGATCTGGGACGGACGAGGCCTGGACGTCTGTCGCT
>CM055207.1:1173573-1181073 GCA_029224185.1 Karalla daura | reverse complement strand
AAGACACATTCTGTACGTCCTCAAAAAGAGGCTGTCACATTAATGAACCTGCAACCTGCATGACACACACACACACACACACACACACACACACACACACACACTAACACACACACACACACTAACACAGACACACAGACACACACACACACACACACACACTCCTGCTTCACTGGGTATTTTCATAAGGGCATGGATCCTAGAAAACGTTTTCAAGGAGTTTCATGACTTTTCTTTCAGATTTGGCTTAGACCAGTTGAGGCTGAGGCTGAGGCTGAGGCTGAGGCTGAGTTTGAGGCTGAGGCTGAGGCTGAGGCTTAGGCTGAGGCTGAGGCTGAAGCTTAGGATGACTGAGGCTGAGTCTGAGGCTGAGAATGAGGATGGAGCTGAGGCTGAGGCTGAGGCTGAGGCTAGGACTGAGGCTGAGGCTGAGACTGAGACTGAGACTGAGGCTGAGGCTGAGGCTGAGGCTGTGGCTGAGGCTGTGGCTGAGGCTGAGGCTGAGGCTGAGGCTGAGGCTGAGGCTGAGGCTGAGACTGAGACTGAGGCTGAGGCTGAGACTGAGGCTGAGGCTGAGGCTGAGACTGAGGCTGAGGCTGAGGCTGAGAATGAGGATGGAGCTGAGGCTGAGGCTGAGGCTGTGGCTGAGGCTGAGGCTGAGGCTGGTCATTACCATGATTGCGGAGCAGGTATTTTGTGCCTTCCAGACGCTGCAGACGTCAGATTAAGGTGTGAGGACCTCGACCTTTGAATTCAGAGGCTGACAGAATAACCTCAGAGCCTCGTGGTCTGAGCTGGAGAGGCTGGAACGTCTTAATCATCGCTCTGTCTCCAGCACACCTCTGTAGGAGGCAGAGCCTTTCTGCCAGGAGGCTAGAAATAATTGATGGAGGGAAGGGAAACAACAAGTTGCACTGTTTAATATTGAAATGGTGAATATGACACAGAGGGCAGTGATCAGCACTCTGCCTCCGTCACCGCTCAGCTTTACCTCACACATCCACCTGTGGCAAGCTGCTCCACGCACCACCCATCATGACTCTGACTGTGGTGCATTCTTGAAACTATCCAGACAGAGCAGATGCTTCCTTGCTGCAGATGTTTCCTTCCTTCCACCATGACTGGACTGACCAGCAAACACTAACAGTAACCTGTATTTGTTGTGTATTTACATGACTTTGTTTTATATATTCTCAGGTTTCCTCAGCTTCCCGGTCCCTCATGAAATTCGTTGGGACATTCTCTCCGGATCTTTTCCCGGATCTATTCCCTTCTCCCCTGACTCTCTGTTTCCGTCTCAGTTTTTCCCAAATATTCTTAAAATTTCAATAAAGTCCAGCTGCTCTTCGGGTGTTCCCATTAACTCCAGGTAGAGGGTGTCCCTGCTCCATCCCATAATAATCCTGGTAACATGTAGATGTTAGTAGCAGTGTCCTCTGTCCATCTGGTCTGGAGGGAACTGGTCATGTGACCCCTACGTCAGGTCACGTGACCTGGAGGTGTGTTTCCATCACACTGAGACCAGACGTGTCCGTCTGGAGCAGCGTCCAGCGTTTGGTGTTGCCTGTGACAGGCTGCGCTGAGGCAGGGGGGCGGAGCCGGGGGGCGGAGCCAGGGGGGCGGAGCCAGGGGGGCGGAGCCAGGCCGGCTCCACGCTCTGCAGGTGCTTCAGGAGAAAGATGGGGCCTTTACCTTTCCTTTACCCAGCCCATTGTACTGAGAGAGTTGATGAATGACAGCTATTCTGGGCAGTGTGTGGGAGGCCGCGCGCGTGTGTGTGTGTGTGTGTGTGTGTGTGTGTGTGTGTGTGTGTGAGGAGGAGGAGGATGGAGACCCGGCGCGGAGCGTTTGCTGTCTGCTGCTGTGCCTGTTTAAAAATGCATCAGAGCGGCTGCTGAAACGTCCATTTACATCTGTCAGCCACATGAAGGAGGAGAGGAGCTCCCATCACGCCTCCAATATTTGCTCCAGCTATGGAGATAGATGGTGTGTGTCTTCCCTGGCTTCTCCCCTCTCTCTCTCTCTGTCTCTCTCCCTCTCTCTCTCTGTCTCTCTCTCTGTCCCTCTCTCTCTGTCCCTCTCTCTCTGTCTGTCCCTCTCTCTCTGTCCCTCTCTCTCTGTCCCTCTCTCTCTGTCTGTCTCTCTCTCTCTGTCCCTCTCTCTCTGTCCCTCTCTCTCTGTCTGTCTGTCTGTCTCTCTCTCTCTCTCTCGTTTTTTTAATATAAATGCTCTAACAGAGGAGATGAGGGAGGGAGGCTCACATCATCCTGACGTGTGCGACCGGCTCTGGAACATATTAGATGCAGCAAACAGCAGCGTCGTATCAATAAACGTCTGTTTAGTGACAATCGCGTCTGTGCAGAGATGAATCCCACCAGCCGCTACGGCGCGCAGCCTCTGTCGCTCTGGAGCAGGAGAAGAGTCAGCGCTTTTATTTCCAGCAGAGAGGAGCTGCTGGTAAAAGGCTGCACAGCGGCTGAACACAGCGGCTGAACACAGCTCATGGATGTCTGGAGCGGCTGCTACAGCAACACGACGCCTGGACTCCACAGACGTGAGGTTGAGCTCACGCCTCAGAGGAAGACGTCCATGTGTTCTCCTATCAGAGCATGAGATGGATGGGTGATAAATAGAGCTGCTTAACAGCCTCCTGTTTCAGCTTCTATGTGTTGTTTTGCTACAAAATTTTGAGTTGAAGCTACAGAAAACCGTTCGAGTTAATGCTGGTGTTACAGTTGATTGTGTGTGTTCAGTGGTACCTGAACACACACAGACTCAACAGTATCAGAATGGAAACGTTAATAGTCAGCTGTGAGGAGCTGCCACTGCTGTATGTTCCATATGTTCGTTTCAGGCAGCATTGTGTTTCCTACCAAACGTATTGGGATGCAGCGGGTGGGTTTGTGTTTTCCCTGGGCAGGATTGTTAGTTCTACTTCATCACGGCACAAATAACAGGAAGCGCAGCGCTGGAGCATGCTTTTACCCTCCGCGTCCAGCCTGAGGATGCAGATGCATGTGGAGCTGGACTGATGCTCTGCTCTCAGCAGGAGCAGCTGCTTCCACTGGCACAACACGCACTGCGGTCGCAAGTCGAGGTCCACTGTATAGAAATACACGATATAGAAGTACAGGATACAGCACTTTTAACAACACTGTGCAGTTCCACTCGTTTCTCACAGTGTGAAGCTGGAGGAAGCAGACCACGATCGATACTTCTCAGCGTTGTTGATCTTCCAGGAACGAGGAGGACCCAGGGAGGAGTCACGTAAGGTTGAAGCTCATTAACAACGTGGTCAAACGTGCCCGGAGATCCCCGAGTAATCTGGGGGCGCCAATTAGATGTGTGTTCAACAAAATACAAATAATGAAGCATCCTCAGCTCCCACCTCTCACAGCCCTCAGGCTGCTGATCAGCCCTGAACACCCTCCTCCTGCTCCTGCTCCTGCTCCTGCTCCTGCTCCTCCTGCTCCTCCTCCACATGGTGTGTTACATCAGTGGGGGGGGGCAGCGAGGGTGAGACCTCCTCTGTCCATCAGTCTCCTCCTCCGTCTCCTCAGACTGGCAGCTCAAAGCGGAGCGCTGCCTCCTCATCACACAGCGAGGTTGATCATTTATGATTGACACGCTCTCCAGACTGTTGGGTTAAACAGGGTCCCTATCTAAATTGCTAAATGGATGTTTTTCTGTCAGGGTATTGATGGCGCAGCTGTGTGTTTGTCAGTCAGATTTAGTGTCTGAATCAAGCAGACACTGTGATCGCTGCTCCTCTGGAGCCAGTCGACCCTCACCTCCCTCATGCTACGTCTCTCCTTCCTGCAGGAGTGTGCGTAGCAGCGTCCACATGGCTCAGGAATGACTCAGGGATCTGGTCTCTTCTCCTACTCCTCAGGACGCCACGTCCACACAGCTCGGCGGGGAGGACGGGCACGAGGTCGCCCAGCCGCACCTTGACCCCGGAGCCAAGGTTAAAGCAGCATTTGCACAATCGATCCCATCGGTCATGTGCTGAGGGATCTTGGAAACCATCGGAACATTGATCGCTGTGAATCTGCATTCCTCCCCTTTAGCGTGTGGGCGGAGCCTGAGTGTGCAACTCTCATATTTATCTATTGATTTACAGCTATTGATTTGAACGACTGAGCAGCTGTCATATCCTGGACCCAAGAGGAACCCAGAGCCACACACACACACACACACACACATACACACTCACTAATAAAGAGGAACAGTGAACAAAAGGCCTGGAGGTTTACATACATGGAAATGAAGCCGTAGACCAGCACCTTAGTAAAGGAGAGTTGGAGCACAAATCACAGCCTTAGATGCTACAGAAGGAAGATTTCACTCACTATGCTACAAATAAAGTCCAAAGACTGAGACTGCAACAGGTGCTCAGCTGTGGACGTGGTGAGTGGAAGAGACTAGAAGATCTAGAAGATGCTCCAGAGGCAGAGAGTGTGTGTGTGTGTGAGTGTGTGTGTGTGTGTGTGTGTGTGTGTGTGTGTGTGTGTGTGTGTGCGTGTGTGTGTGTGTGTGTGTGTGTGTGCAAAGAATGGGGAAAGCCTCTGATTGGTGTGTCCTTCTTATTAGACCAGTCAGTGTTGTGTGTGCAGGATGTCATATCTGCTCTATATGCACAGCTCTACGTCAGACTGCCTCATGCAGTTTAACTCGACTGCACACGACATCATCGATTCCTGTAACGAACGACATGAAACCATCGTACGAACTCTCACCACGTGACATGATGACATGACGCAGACAGACTCCAGAACATTCAGCATACACAGCAGACAGACAGGCAGACAGACAGGCAGCACCATAATGGATAGTCTACAGGCTCGGTGTCGCTCAACAACAGGGGGTGGGGGGGGGGGACGGGGGGGGGGGGGGCTGGGGTGGCTCAGTAAAAGGGACAGAGAGACAGCGGGCGCGAGATAAACTGAGACAGAGCAGATAAGAGAGGGAATAGTATGAAAAAGGAGGACGTGTTGGGGCAGTGGGATGAAAAAATGAGAGAAGCTGCAACATGGGCCAGTGATCACAAAGCCGCCCCCCCACCCCCAGCTGCCCCCCCCCCCCCACCCCAGACTCCTCTCCTCCCACCCCAGAATCTATTAGAGCGAGCTGCTCGCTGCTCCTCTCCTCTCATGACATCCCTCTGTAAAACCAACAGCCTGCCGTCCCATTAGGCCTGGCAGAGCAGCCAGCTCCACAAGGCCCAGAGGAGGTGGAGGTGGTGGCAGCACACACACACACACACACACACACAATGCTGTCTGTGTGTGTGTGTGTGTGTGGACAGCCGGGTGCTAGGCGGAGGAGAAGAGGAGGAGAGGAGCCGCCACAGGCCTGACATTTAACAAGTGACAAAAAGTGTTCACATTTAATCGCTAAATGTTAACTGCCATAATAGCCCCACTCCAGAGGAGGAGCGGGGGGGCCGGGCTGGAGTGCTCCCACCTCCTCATCGATTCCACTGGCTTAACTCTGACCTAAATGCGGCGCCGCTGATAATGCTTATGAGTTGTATTTATAGCTCTTCTGGCTCCTCGCTAATTTTAGCCCCCGACACTCGTTCCCCCGGCTGCTGTGGCCGGACTACAGCGGGAGAGAGGAGCTCAAGTTCTCATCATGAAGCTCCTCTCTGAAGTGGTCCAGACTGAGGCCTGGCGGCTCTCATCCATCACCATCACACATTAAAGCAGACTTATGAACTCCGTACGAGCTGCTTGGGCTGAACTGTATCCAGACACACTGTGAATAAATAAAGCGAGACTGAAGCTGAGGAACAGTCGTCCTAACGCGCTCTGACAAGTCAGAACAGCACGGAGGAGCTCCGAGCCCCACAAACACAGACACGGCTCCACGTTCCAGGAGGAGGAGCAGGAGGAGGGGAGGCTGGAGCTCTGCTTTCACCTCCACCTGTCCAGTTTCACTCTAAAGACGACTCACTCATTGTATTTTCCCTTCACTCTCTTTTAATTGTGTGATTTAGATTTTCGGTCGTGTGTTTTCCCTGCTAGACTCATTAGGGTCTCTGTGTGGAGGAACATATTGATCGCTGCAGTTTGAACTAATTCCAGTTTGGCTGCTATCGACTGAAGGTGCTCGGAGCGTGGTCACGTCCAGCAGAGCCCGGGGATCACCGTGCTTCAGATGCACAGCTCGTCTGCTGCTATTTCACATACGTAATCTGCAACAATGTGATGCTGCTGAGTGACTGGGCTCCTCTGGATCTGCAGCTCATCTCCCCTAATGAGTAAAAACCAATTAACAGCACGTGGTGGGATCCTCGGATACCGCTCTGCATCCGCAGCTCTTCCCAGCTGCACCGGAGCTGCCCCCCCCCCCCCCCCCCCCCACTCCCCCAGAGTGCTTCTATCCACAGTGCCAGTAAGTATCGCTCTTTATCTCATAACTCACAATCACCTCCAGGACACCAAAGGCCAGGCAGTTACTTGACATGTCAGTGGCTGGGCGGGTTGACAAATGTGCCGTGATAGTCTCAGCGGGGGCGGGGCGGGGGGGGGGGGGGGCGGGGGGGTGGGGGGGGACTTCATATCCAGTTCATTCTGAAATGTGATAGACAGTGAACCCACTGTGGACCACTGTGACCCTGTGTGTTAAAAGGCAATAAGAGATCCATTTCATTGAAGCAGTGCTTCATGATGTTCAGAGGTGAGAGGATGGTCTGGAGAGTGACCGCCACAACAATCACACAGCAATAACAAATACAACAGAAATCCAAGAAAACATTTCTCTCAACAGTTGATTGACATACCAACCGATTCCTGTTGAAACCTTCCTTTGAGAGGAGGTGGAGGGCGAGGAAGAGGTAGAGGAGGAAGAGGAGGGTCCGTATATCTTAAGCAAGGATAAGCACAGATTTTTCTGATGTCTTCTTCAAATAAAAGAAGTAACATCATCAAAACTGCCTTTATCCATGCCTTTATAGACCAGCCCTCCTCTCCACTGAGACGGACACACGTCGAAGAGCACGCACGCCATAGAGGAGGACACGGAGCCCAGCAGGAGCACATGGAGAAAGCTTCGTCAAACAGGTCACAACGTACAGTTCAAAAAGGGGAGGCCATCGGAAAAAAGTGGAATGGGAACAGTCGGGTTTTTAAGGCACAACACAATGAAAAGGAATATATGGGCCAGCCGCAGCAAACATCAAGAGGAACAGAGAATTCTCCTTATTTACATACAGCACGTCCCAGTTTGTTGCTTCTCTTTTCTTTAATTAGAACCAATTCTACTTTTTTAGCTTTTTTTTTTAATTGAGATCAAAAACAAAACACTGCGACTCCTCTTTACAATGTTTCCTTGTTAGCAGGCCCACGTCACCACACCATCGATTAGACAGATCCAGGGACTGGAGGGGTGTAACGCTACTTTAGTTCAGTAGTACATCATGTCTGATCTACAAGACTGTCTATCTATCTATCTATCTATCTATCTATCTATCTATCTATCTATCTATCTATCTAT
>CM055207.1:1143573-1166073 GCA_029224185.1 Karalla daura | reverse complement strand
TGTTCTGTCTGCTCCCCAGCAAAGATGGACGAAAGGTCCACAGCACCTCCTGGTCCCTCCGGTCCCTCCTCCGGTCCCTCCTCTGGTCCCTCCTCTGGTTCCTCCTCTGGTTCCTCCTCAGTCTCTGGTCCCTCCTCTGGTCCCTCCTCCGGTCCCTCCTCTGGTCCCTCCTCTGGTTCCTCCTCTGGTTCCTCCTCAGTCTCTGGTCCCTCCTCTGGTCCCTCCTCCGGTCCCTCCTCCGGTCCCTCCTCTGGTTCCTCCTCTGGTTCCTCCTCAGTCTCTGGTTCCTCCTCTGGTTCCTCCTCCGGTCCCTCCTCTGGTCCCTCCTCACTCTCTGGTCCCTCCTCTGGTCCCTCCTCACTCTCTGGTCCCTCCTCTGGTCCCTCCTCAGTCTCTGGTTCCTCCTCTGGTTCCTCCTCAGAATAAACATACAGTACTTGTACAAGTGACGTAGAGTCACGTTATGCATCCGTATGTCACATAAAGTCCCATTAGCTCATGCGATCATTTATGTGAGTGGCAAGACAGCCAATCAGAGCTCAGCCTACGTGTGGTTGCCAGGACAGCATGAAAGGAGCTGAGCAGGACAGACTCTGGGGCTCTGAGGGAACCAGTCACAGCTTCATAGAGCGCTCTCTGCTCTGGGTTTTGGCCTGGGTGCCACATGAAGGCCTCTCAGACGACTCTGCAGGATAAGGAAACGTTTGAACACCATCACAGTGTCTGTGAGCGGTGCAGGACTGTGGCTGGGCTGACTCATGCTGGACTGGGAGCAGACCACTTCTCCATGGTGACAGGTTGTTCCAGTTCACCTGGTGAACAGGGAGCAGGACTCCTCGCCCTGACTCCTCGCCCTGACGCCTGCTCCAACAACAAGAGAAGCACAGAAGGAGCTGAAGGAGGGAAACACGGAGCGAGGAGGCGAGGTGGAGCTGAGAGCAGCGTCTGTGTCTCCGTCCACACTGAGCTCCTTCTAAAATCACCTCCCGTCTGTTTAGTCACAAATCAGAGTCAGACATGACTCTTTGTTCGGAGCGATGTATTTCTGTGATTTTCGTAGCTGCATTTCCAGATTCTAAATGCATCCATGATTGAGGACGTGACTTTGTGGCTGAGATGATGCAGATGATTCATGTCATCTCATTTATGAGCTGCAGAAACACCAGACTAACCTATTTGAGTCTTTCCCACTGATCCACACTATTATTCAGCAGCTGAACTCTTTCTGTCTCTTCTCTTTCTACCTGAACGGGGATGCGTTCCCGCTCAGTGTGCTGGAGGTGGCTTGATGTGTACTAATGTTTCTGGAGCTGCTGTAATGAGCTAGAAGCTCTGATAGGTGCTCCTGAAGCAGCTGAGCAGAGGAACCAGGCGAGGCGTGACGGTCCCGGGAACCACCCTCCCAGAACGTTCCTGTTGTTCCCTCTCAGAGGAAGGCCCAGACACACACCTGCAGGCGGCGTGCCGCCACATCCATCCGTAGGCTAGCATACGTCCTCCTGCTCCTCCATTCAGCTGCACAATCAGCCCAGCAGGGGCTCCGCTCATTACAGCCGCTAATTCTAAACTCATTAACAATGAAGCCGTAACAATGAGGCACACAAAAGCAGAAGGTGTGGGTGGACTGGGGGGGTGTTGGTTTTTCATAATCGACTGTCAGTCATTTGCTAAGATAAAGGCTTCTTTAAGTCTGCATAGGGGACAGAAGCCCACAGTTGCAATTTAATTACCATTTGGCTGGAGTTTTACAAAAGAAACATAAGTATGCAGTGTCATGACTACGGAGGATTGGCTTCATGAATAGAAATGTGTCTCTACAAAAGACAGAGGAGAGAGTTGAATTAAAGCCCTGACATATTCATTGAAAGTTACGTTTTTCTTCTCTGGACTCCTGGTTGAAGAAGGAAGAAGGAGACAAAAGGAGCCAAGGATGAATATTAACCAGTGGCTCCTGTACTGGGAGACCAGCAACACGACCTTTCGCCCTCTAGGACTCCTCCTCCTCTTTGTTCAGCTCTCAGGGAAATCTTTCATTTGTCACCAGTTCTAAAGAGTGAAACATTCACGATCATAATAAGAAGAAGAAGAAGAGTCTATTGAGCCCTTTAAACCAGCGCCATCACATCAGGGGAATGATCAGGAGATGATTCAGCTGCTGGGCGGGCTGCTAGTGTGATGCTCATAGTATTTGTTCAGTATTATTATTACTATCTTATACGTATATCCAACTACAGGTGAGTGTGTGTGTGTGTGTGTGTGTGTGTGTGGAGCTGCAGGAACGAGGTGCGACTGAGACAATCTGATTATTGATCGGGCTCCATTTAATCCACCTGGGCTCCTATTGACATGTCAGTGATGCTGGTGAGTCTGAGGCGTCTCAGTGAGGGGAGCAGCCCGGGGCAGGACGGCTCCTCTCGCCTCACTCTGCCTCACTCAGCATCACTCAGCATCACTCAGCATCGCTCAGCATCACTCAGCATCCTGGGCTGGGCTGCTACCACTCCATATGCTGGGTTTAGTATTTGATGGTGATGAGGAAAGTAAACCGTGCTTTTATTTTTTCAGCTTGCATGCACATCAGGCCACGTAACGCATCTATAGATGGATCTATAGTGTAGAGTATAGAGTATATGACAGACTATACAGATACTATAGCATACTTACAGCTACAAAAACCTTTAGTCTTTTATATTTGTACACATGTTGTGAATGTGTGTTCATCAGGATTCAGGATACCCAAGTTCCTTCCATTTCCTCCTCTCATGGAGGTTTTTTTTTCACAAATTGTTTTCTAGTTGTTTTTTAGAATAGAATAAAATAGAATAGAATAGAATAGAATAGAATAGAATCTGGAAATTTTAAGCAACACAGCAGTTAAGTGGATAGTGCAGTTCTTATAGGGCAGGATACAGATTCATTTGGATTGCAGATTGCAGGTAGATAAGTACAAAGTGTGTGTGTGTGTGTGTGTGTGTGTGTGTGTGTGTGTGTGTGTGTGTGTGTGTGTGTGTGTGTGTGTGTGTGTGTGTGTGTGTGTGTGTGCTGGCTGTTGCTAGCAGCCTGTAGAACAGATCTGTTCCATTCTGCTCCTGAATGGAACAGATTGTGTACGAGATGTTTGGAGTGAGGCTGAATATGTGCTCAGCCCTTATTAGAACGTCGCTCTTCTTGAGCTCAGTGGAACGGATCACAGCTCCGTCTACAGCACATAACCCCAAACGTGATTGAAAGAGAGGAGTCAGAGCATGGGTTTCAGATGCCCCGATCCCTCAGAGTTCAGTTAAACCAATCATGAGGAAAAGGAACGAGGCGCAGCTGTAAATCTGCCCCGAGCAACACGTCCTCAAAAAGCAACTGAGCGTGCTGAGGAGGAGCAGAGAAACTCCAACCAGACGAGCTGTGCTCCCTGGAACAAAGCCAGGCGCGTCCGGCCTCTCTCCACACAGAGGACCATACTGGTGTGATACTGGAGCTGCAGCTGATGGTGCTGGAACACACGATGAGAACATCTTCAGCATCAATCAGTCTGTTAGGTGATATGTAGTTACGGTTCCATCCTCCAAGTGCGATGGCTTTGTTCTCTACTGGACAGAAGCCTCCCAACAACAGGACCGCCTCAGTCTCGTATGATGTCACATGTCATCGATGTCTGGTAACTGGTTAGAGCGTCTGCGCTGGATGAGAGCGTCAGGGTGAGGCGGGTCTCTGTTGGAGGCCGGGGCGATATCTGACGGAGCCTCTCCTCCCTCCTAATTAAGTAATAACCCTGGGTGAGAGACGACCCGGACGCCCCGAGGAAAATCTATAGAATTCATTTCCACGAGACGCGCTGGCAATTTGTTACAACGTGACAAACATTGCATTCGCTAGAGGAAGCGCAGCATAAATCATCTGGTGAATCTGTTGTGAGGTGAAAGACATCATTTGACATCGTTGGTCATTCTGCTTTGCTAAATTGGTGCATTAGTGCTTCTCTGCGTCCCCTACAGTTCTCTCTCTCTCTCTCTCTCTCTCTCTCTCTCGGTTTCATCATTTAGTGTTGCTTTACTCCCGAGTCTGCAAATGCAGAGCTCTCAGTGCAGATATTTCTGACCACCTGTTGTGACTCATAAAGTGGCAGATAATGGAGGAGGCGGAGGCAGGAGCAGGCCGACCTGCAGATTGCACAGGTGATGGAAGAGTGGGACTCCTGCGGCTGGAGAGGAAATGTTTCCCACTGAGGAAAATTACAGCCGCAAAGCGAAAAGAGCAACACAAACAACTTCAAATATCCGGGATTTGTAAAGAAAACCAGGGAATCGCTGCAGCTTTCCCTTTCATAATGCAAATCTATGAGAAGACCAGTTGGTCCAAGATGCTGCTGGTGGCTTTTTTGTTTGTGCGAAGCACATCAAAGTCCCTGACAAATAGCTTTTTGATGGTGTGCAAGTGAGGCGTTCCTTTCTGTTTCACCATTACTCTGTTGATATCATGTGGGGAAACAAATTGAAAGATGACTGAAGTGGAAAATGACTGTTAGTATATTGAAACTCTGTATAAACTGGTGAAGCATTGTAATTAGGCACCGGAGCCGAGCATGAAATGTTTACCCAGGGAAGCCGCCTCAGAAATGCTCTCCACGTACGTGTCGAGGCATAAAACACAATGGCTCTTTATGGCAGTGCTTAATTATTACATTCTGCAGCTCTGCAGCCAACGTGCTCCCTCTGCCTTTGACAAAGCGTCATATTTCACGTTGGCATGCGTTTCAGTCAAATGAGAGCGTGTCAGGTTGATAGATGGAGGGTCTGCAGAGATGATGCATTTCCCCTGTGATTGCTTTCATAGCCATTACTCACAGCACAGGGTGATTAGTAGGCCGCCGGCTGACACCTCGGCCGCGCCTGTGCCACACGCCGTCTCATAGGAGGGTCCGCTTACCTCTGCCACAACACCCATCTCTGATTGCCGGGCTCAATCAATGAGCCAAAATAATGGATTATGTGCGTTCCTATCAATCAGCGGCGCAGGAGGAAGGCAGTCATGAAGGACAGACGCAGCGCAGCTATTTCTGAACGAGGCCTGGAGGACTTTTAGAAATATCAGTCACGTTCTGTCTCCCGGATGTCATTGTGTTACCTGTCAGAGGTATTTTGGGAGGAAGCTGACCTTGGCTCGCCTGTGTGTGTGTGTGTGTGTGTGTGTGTGTGTGTGTGTGATGGGTGAGGGAGAGCAGTGACAGAGTGTTTGTTTGACCCTGTAAATGAGGGACTGGACTGGGACACCAGCCGGAGGCAGAGATTTAGGCCACTGGGGCTTTTCGAGGTTTCAGCTGCAACAGGAAACCGTCAACATGCAAAACGCCACGTGCATCACTTCATCTCCGTCTCGTTAGTCCGATCTTCATCTCCAGGTCACCGCAGGTTCACGTCTGACTCATCTACTGAGGCTAGCTTCTGTTATTTAGCAGCATCGATACAATAACAACTACAGAAAAAACCTGTCGATGGGTTCACAAAGAATCCATCATTTCCCTGAAGGTTCCTGCTGTAGATCACACCTAGCTGGTCCTCCATGTGTGAGGGAATCTGAGGAAATTGCCTGAATATTTGTTTTTCTTAACTTTGATTGTTTCTGAGGATTTAATGACTCGTAACTTTCTCTGTGAAGAATTACATGGACATGGTCGAGTAAAGAAATAGTTTCTCTTTGCACAAATGCATCCGCTGCAGCGTCAAATTCAATTAGAACAAATTAGACTACATTAGTGACGGCCTATTAAATGATTAGAGGAGGGGCATCGTCAGAGGAGAGACCTACAGTATGTCTGTGGATCTATTTGTCTGTAAGTAAAGATATCCCAGAGGTCTTTTACACTGGAAACGTGCAGCCAATCGGACTGGGAAGACTCTCCTACGTAAGTGGCGGGGGAAATGACATTACCTCGATTAGCATTCTTAAAATAGCAACGAGGAGACGGCCACGGGGGGGTTATCGCCCGAGACGAGGAGGCGAGAGGTCGAAGTCTGAGTCGCTTCTTCCTGCTCCACCAAAACCACCAGATCAGACACGCAGTCTGTCGGAAGTGCAGGAATCGCTATCACATCCCAGTCTGTGTCACAACAACACAGTGAGGGCTCTGAGGTCTTCTCAGGCCATTCATTCAAAGCCAGCTCTGCAGAGCCCGTTATCGCTGCTGCACGCAGTCACTGCACGTATCGTCCTCCGGAAACACTTCCCACTCCTCACTGTGACCCCAGGGGTCGCTGCGTCTGCCAGACTGGAGAGCGAGGAGGAGGAGGAGGAGAGCGAGGAGAAGAGCGAGGAGGAGAGCGAGGAGGAGAGCGAGGAGGAGAGCGAGGAGGAGAGCGAGGAGGAGGGCGAGGAGGAGAGCGAGGAGGAGAGCGAGGAGAAGAGCGAGGAGGAGAGCGAGGAGGAGAGCGAGGAGGAGGAGGAGAGCGAGGAGGAGAGCGAGGAGGAGGAGAGCGAGGAGGAGCTCAGCTGAGAGTTTGGAGCAGAGGACGCAGAGTCCGGCCGGATGGAGACACTCTTCAGATAACTCAGTCAGACCTCCAGCGAGCAAATATTGACTTTGACTCTCCTGTAAACATTTCATTTCCTCTGAACAGCTGATTCTGGGTGATGAAAGGACCAAGCACTAATTAGCAGAGATTACTAATTAATGTTTGGGCTGATTAATAATGTAAAAGTCACTTTTTAAAATGGCCCCAGAATTATAATTTCCTCACCTCAGAGAGAGACAGAGAGCGTAGAACAACATGGAATAGAATAGATAGAATAGAATAGAATAGAATCTCCCCTCATTCATCCTACAGTGTACAGAGTGCAGTAGTGGAGGAGAGTCAAATACATAAGTATCACTATAAGTTTGCATTACTATATAAACAATATCAAACTAAGTAGTGGCATAAATATACAATCTATGTGTAGAATAACAAAATAAACAAGTGAAGAAATAAAAATAAATAACAGAGTGAATGAATGAAAATGAGCATCTTGCGTGCCTTATCCTTTGACACTTGTTTTGGCAATGTAAGCAGATGTTCCCTATATCAGGAGAGAGAGAGAGAGAGAGAGAGAGAGAGAGAGAGAGAGAGAGAGAGAGAGAGAGAGAGAGAGAGACAGAGAGAGAGAGAGACAGAGAGAGAGAGAGAGAGAGAGAGAGAGAGGAGAGAGAGAGAGAGAGAGCGAGCTCCTCTGTGAGTGTGTCCTGTGAAATAAATCTGCGGGCTGAGATCATCTGCCATGTGACTCTCCTCGCCCGGGGAATGAAGACAGGCATGAATTTTATTACCTCTTTCAAGATGGACTGCAAAAGAGTTCGCAGCTGTTTAGACTGAACCTGATGCAGTATTGATAGCGCTGGTCCGGCCGGCACAGACAATGCTCCGCGCAGACGGATCAATGCCACATCAAGGGACCAGAGGCGGTTTAGAGAGGGGGGCACAGTTGGACTGGAGGCACATCTACGCCACGCAGGCTGCAGGAGGCTGCAGGAGGCTGCAGGAGGCTGCAGGAGGCTGCAGGAGGCTGCAGGGAGGCTGCAGGAGGCTGCAGGAGGCTGCAGGAGGCTGCAGCTCCAGGCCGGAGCCCAGCGAGCAGAGACAGAGAGCAGGACGCTACGAGACGAGAGCACTCTGGAGTAAACCCTGGACAGGTCCAGGCTGCGGCTGTTATTATTATTGTTGTTACCAATCCTGACAGACAGGCGACTGCTCCAGCTAGACGGCTGGAACAGAGCTACAGACTCATCCAGAGCTAACTCAAGGAGGCTTTCATGTTCTAAACAACCAGCAGAAATAGATCCGTCATGTCATGCTTCATGCTGGAACATAGAGCTGAGAGTCTAGAACATACAGACTGACATAGAGCTGAGAGTCTAGAACATACAGACTGACATAGAGCTGAGAGTCTAGAACATACAGACTGACATAGAGCTGGGAGTCTAGAACCTACAGACTGACATAGAGCTGAGAGTCTAGAACCTACAGACTGACATAGAGCTGAGAGTCTAAAACCTACAGACTGACATAGAGCTGGGAGTCTAGAACCTACAGACTGACATAGAGCTGAGAGTCTAGAACCTACAGACTGACATATAGCTGAGAGTCTAGAACCTACAGACTGACATAGAGCTGAGAGTCTAGAACCTACAGACTGACATAGAGCTGGGAGTCTAGAAACTACAGACTGACATATAGCTGAGAGTCTAGAACCTACAGACTGACATAGAGCTGAGAGTCTAGAACCTACAGACTGACATAGAGCTGGGAGTCTAGAAACTACAGACTGACATATAGCTGAGAGTCTAGAACCTACAGACTGACATAGAGCTGGGAGTCTAGAACCTACAGACTGACATGCAGCTGAGAGTCTAGAACCTACAGACTGACATATAGCTGAGAGTCTAGAACCTACAGACTGACATAGAGCTGAGAGTCTAGAACCTACAGACTGACATAGAGCTGGGAGTCTAGAACCTACAGACTGACATGCAGCTGAGAGTCTAGAACCTACAGACTGACATAGAGCTGGGAGTCTAGAACCTACAGACTGACATAGAGCTGAGAGTCTAGAACCTACAGACTGACATGCAGCTGATCCAGGACCAGCTCTTCGCTGTCGGCCTCTCTCTGCAGGCTCTGCTCCTCCTCATCAACCGGACCGGAGCAAACAGCCCCGCACGCTGCTCCTTTCATCCAAACTTTCCACCTAAATGGAGTTATTAAATTTAATGGAGGATTTCCATTAGATGATTTAATTGTGCTACTGATTTAGACTCTGAAATAAGACGTAAAGTGCTCTTAAGTGAGAGGAGCCCTGTGGCGTCTCAGCGCCAGCTGCAGGATTAAGTCTAATTCCAGCGTTTGATTGGAGCGCGCGGACAGCGAGCGTGATGCTGCAGCCGCACCAGAGACTCAGGCAGAGGACGGCCGCACGCCTCCTGCTGGGCTGAGTCTGCTGCCCACATTGGTGCAAACGTCTTATTTTTCCATCTTTTCAGACGTGTTGAGTTGTTCTGAGGACAGAAAATCCCTATACAAGCAGCATACACACACACACACACACACACACACACACACATACACTGAGGCTTCCGCCTCGTATTGTGAGCAATAGATTTAAGTCTTCTTTAGAGAATTAAGCTTCAAACTCATGGATCTACATATCTGCACAGAAGCAGCTCGTATCATCAGCAGCAGCACATGATGCTGGCGTCTGTTCCACATCTGGCTTCATTCATATTCACATTCAACAGCGTTCTAACGCTATCTCTCATTCCCACTGACGTTCCCATACATGGAAGAACACACGTCATCCATACGCTGGTGAGGAGACACGGAGGACATCCCCCTCCACCTGACCTGGTCCAGAGGAGGAGGAGCAGGAGGAGGAGGAGGAGGAGGAGGAGGAGGAGGAGGAGCAGAGCGAAGCCTCGGCTGCTGAAACCAATCAGCTCGCATGTCACTCAAAGCCTTAATTATGCATAACTCTCAACCTTGATATAATTGGAGTGAGTAATAAAAAGAGAATTCACTCCGCTCTGCAGTTGTCACGAGGAGCGAGCGGAGCTCCCGAGACTCGAACAGGAACAGGAAGTAAGGTGTTTACCTGCTCGATGTTGTGACACGTGCTGCTAGTTATCCTCTTTAACCTGCTGAGTTATCGACCGTCACTACTTCCCTATCACCAGCTAGTATCTCATACGGAGGTAAAGTAAACTTCCTGCTTGTTCTCCTCATTATCAGGCAGTTATTGATCGAGATGCACGGAGGATGAAGATGACCAGCTGCACCTGTTGCTCCTGTAAATAGACGCTGAACTCTGTTCATGCCCCCAGACACCATGACATGCTGCTCCTTCAGGGAGGAGAGACGCTCTCATCTCATCTCTTCACCCTGAGCTCCACTCTGATCCACCGCTCACATACATCTGAAGCACCTGGCTGCTAAATCACCTGCTCGGCTTCAGAAAGAATTGATATTAAAAAAAACACGAATATTTTAGAGGCAGCCCACGGGGACACGGTGACAATTGAATTTCAATACCTCCATCAAAAAATGGCACATTCCCTGGAGGACAGTGATGGGGGGGGGGGGGGGGGGGTGGTGGGGTGGGGGGGGGGGGGTGCTGCCACTGAAGAAAAGTATTCACAATATAAATTCTTTCATCCATCCCATCTTCCTCCCCCTCCTCTGCAATCGTGCTCGCTTCTGTCCACTCTCTGCTTTTTCTCTGCTGCTGTTGACGGTCCCGAGGGGAGTGGAAGTCGTATGCAAAATAAAAACAGACCAGTCAGAATACAACATCTCAAAAACACAGAGAGAGAGAGAGGAGAGAGGAGAGAGAGGGAGAGAGGGGGGGGGGGCGAGAGAGAGAGAGAGAGAGGGGGGGCGAGAAGAGAGAGAGAGGAGAGAGAGGGAAAGAGAGGGAGGGGAGAGAGGGAGAGAGAGAGAGAGAGAGGGAGAGGAAAGAGAGAGAGAGGGAGAGAGAGAGAGAGAGAGAGAGAGAGAGGGAGAGGAGAGAGAGAGAGGGAGAGAGGGGGAGAGAGAGGGAGGGAGAGAGAGGGAGAGAGGAGAGAGAGAGACAGAGAGAGAGAGAGAGAGGGAGAGAGAGAGAGAGACAGAGAGAGAGAGAGAAGGGGGAGAGAGAGGGAGGAGGGAGAGGAGAGAGAGAGAGAGGGAGAGGAGAGAGGAGAGAGAGGGAGAGAGAGAGAGAGAGAGAGAGAGAGGAGAGAGGAGAGGGAGAGAGAGAGAGAGAGAGAGAGAGAGAGAGAAGGGGGAGGGAGAGAGGGAGATAGAGGGAGAGAGAGAGGCAGAGGAGAGAGAGGGGGAGAGAGAGAGAGAGAGGAGAGAGAGAGAGGGGAGAGAGAGAGAGAGAGAGGGGGGGGCGAGAGAGAGGAGAGAGGGGAGAGAGGGAGAGAGAGGGAGGGAGAGAGTGGGGAGAGAGGGGAGAGAGAGGGAGGAGAGAGAGGAGAGAGAGAGAGGGGGGGCGAGAGAGAGGGGGGGCGAGGAGAGAGAGGAGAGGGAGAGAGAGGAGAGAGAGGGAGGGAGAGAGAGGAGAGAGAGGGAGAGGGGGACGACGAGAGAGAGAGAGGGAGAGAGAGAGAGAGAGAGAGAGAGAGAGAGAGAGAGATGAGAGAGAGAGAGAGAGAAGGGGGAGAGAGAGAGAGAGAGAGGGACGAGAGCATCGACGCGCTGGATATCGTCTGTTTTAAGCGGGCATATGGATGTTTCAATTCCGCCGATGAGTAGCCTGAGGGGAATTCTCCCTTGAGCGAGCTTCTTCCTCTTTTCTTCTGGGTCGGCTCCTCCTCGGGATCTCAGGCCCCCCTCCCCCTCCTCCTCCTCCCCCCCTCCTCCCCCTCCTCCTCGCTGCTCCCTGGCTCCTGTCATCCAGGGCGCTGCTGGCTGGGAGCTCTCTCTGCTCTGCATCCTCCCCTGGCTTCTGTCACCAACCGCTGTCTGAGCATCTCTGCTGAGTCCCGGACCCCCCCACCCCCCACCCGTACCCCCCCACACCCCCACCCGCACCCCCACCCACCCCCCCACCCTGGCTCTGCTGCTGCCGCAGCTCCCTGCCAAATGTGAGGTAATTAAGACAGAAGAACTCCTCCACTCAGCTGGGGAGAGGATTGAGGAGCTCGTATCTGTCAGCGCGGCAGCATGCTGCTAATTTAGCCTGATTTGGAAGCTGCGACACTGTCGCCAATTACCATGTGCATGCACTACAGGCGGCGGCCTCGACTCCCGAGGCAGACGGGTGGAGAAGAGAAGTTTGGTGCTTCTCCTCTGAAGGAGCAGCTCTGTGGAGCTGCTCCCAGTCACTGACGACTGGCTCCATCTCTCATCTCCATCAGATCAGCTTCTGATAAACAGCCCGAGGGACATTCCTGCACTGTTTTCACATCGATTCCCTGGTAGTTCTCATTATTCCCACTGCACCTGAAGGCACCATCATGGAGGCAACTCAAGTCACATTTTCCTCCAAAATTTGTTGAATGTTCATTCATCATTTTTCACGTTTTCCTTCCTTTTTCCTGAAATTTTCTTGAGCCAGATTAAAGCTATTCTACACTATTACCCTCATTGTTTGCTATTCCCCTCAGAGTGAGAACAGAATCAACAAGTTTAACATGTATAAAAACAGATCTATAGCACAGACTAGTGTAGATCAGTGTTGACCAGCTCCACCTGCAGTTTCTGCCAGTCAGGCAAACACTGGGAGCAGTGGTGACAGCTCAGCTCTGCTGGTCTCACCCAGCATCACATCACCTCCAGCACAAGACGAAGGCGTCAGAATGCTCCGTCATTTTGCATCTCCACGTTTGTTGCAGCTTGAGGAACTAATTTACAAGTGAGAGTGACTCCTGCTGGTTGAGCATCACGCTGGAAAACATTTAGTTTCTGTAAAAAACAAAACTGAACACACAGCCACCACTAACAGACTGGGAGGGGTCACTGGGATTCATGTTGCTGCCAAACCTCTGAGGTGGGACTGGTCCTGGACTGGTCCTGGGCTGGTCCTGGACTGGTCCTGGACTGGTCCTGGGCTGGTCCTGGGCTGGTCCTGGACTGGTCCTGGACCCATCCAGGAGCTCACCCAGCAGAGACCTCCCTCCCAGTCCACTCTGTTCCTCTCTACCTATTAGCTCCTCCACTGGCTCTATTCTCCATAAAGAGCATAATGAACCTTTTGATTCCTGTTCCAACAGTGAGCGGGGTGTATTTTCCCGTTCCATTAATTCTTAACCAACAAGTGAGAATGGAGCGACCTGGGCGTCCATTCATGTCCTTTCCATTGAGTGTGAGGCCCAGCCTCTCTGGAGCAGGCTGTGTGTGTGATGGAGGAGTGATGGAGGAGTGATGGAGGAGTGATGGAGGAGTGATGGAGGAGTGATGGAGGAGTGATGGAGGCCCGGCCAGACGGGTCAGCTGACCCAGCCGCAGAAAGATCTGGAGCTTCAGCTCAGACGCTGCTCTGAAGCTCTGAAAGCATTGAGCAGCCACGCTGAGCGTACGTGTGTGTGATTCACAGCTATACGCCCCCCCAGACCCCCCCAGCCCCCCCCCCCGCCCCCCCCCGCCCCCCCCCCCCCAGCCTTTGTTGGATTGATAATGCCAGTAAACAACACCTCGATGAGCAGTAATACCACGGTTGCGTCACACAGACCCGTTCCGGTTGATTCATAATGAAGCGGTGTGAGTGCCTCCCCCTCCTGAGTTTTCACACCCGGATCATATTCCCAGTCTTCCCAGCTCGGGGGGGGGGTTAACAGGCCCGCTCTCCCCCCGTCATGTGACACACTCCCTTCCCCAGCCCTTAATGGACCCTGGGGGAACTTCATTATTTATCGCTATTGAAAGAAGAAGCCTTTCAATTATAATACCCCCCCCCCACACACACACACACACACCCCACACCCTCCCCCTCCCCCTCCCAGTCTGGCTGCAGATTGAATACCTGCAGCTCCTCCAGCGATAACTCAAGTGGAGAGAGAAGTTCACAGAGCGTCTGGTCTGAGAGGAGGGGACGGGCCCCGCAGCGTGTCCAGTCTCTCACGTCTCCTTCAGATCGGAACGACCCCCCCCCACCCCCCCACCCCCCCCCAACCCCCCCCCCCCCCCTCCCCCACACACACACACACACACACACCCACGGCCGGCCTGACAAGGCGTTGATGCTGCATCCCTGCAGCTCGCGTGTGGCATGAATCAAAGTGTGAAGCGGAAAACACCAGCTGCTCCATGCAGAGGGAGACCGGGGCGGCTCGGCCATAACACCATAAATAAAAACCTTATTACGTATCCACATAAACTTCATAAATTCAACAGGGCCACACCAGATGTTTGTATAAAATGTGAAAAGGAAATGGGAACACGTTCTCACTGTTTCTGGCAGAGTCCTGGAGTCAAACAGCTCTGGGAGGAAGTGAGAACACACATCCAGGATAGTCGAACCGTACAAACGCCTCGAGGTCCTGAGCTCTGTCTGCTGGGTGCCCAGCCCCCGTCACAGGACAGAAAAATCACTTTAGAGTAAAGAATATTTCAGATGTAGGCCAGCTGAAGACAGAACTATCTAGTTCTCCGCCCTTAGAAAAGACGACATGTGTAATTAAGGGCAAACAATCAATATCTGAGGCCTCTGAGGCCTCCTCTGTTCTCTAAGAGCTGCCACCTAGAGCTGATTCTAAAGTAGCCCACAGTAGGAGAAACAGACACAGGCCAATGCAGCAGATGTTTGATAGTGTGTTTGTGTCTCTCACATTGTGGAGATGTGGAAACGTGTCCTAGCAGAGACCGCGTGTAATTATCTATTTGTGAACCAAAAGTTAAGAACTACAATAAAGAAGTGGAAAAGGGGCCGTCTAAAAACAAGAAGAAAACACTACATCTGAGGAGAACCTAAAGCGAACAACAGTTTCTGTCTCTGAAGCTAAGACTTTATATTTAAACAATTCTAAAAGTTGTTTTTTTAATCTTGGTAAGAACCAAATGATCAGCAGGTTGGAGTCAGAAAACAGCTGCTGCAGTCTGAAGACTTCTGACTGAACAGAATCGATCTGGAAACGAGGAGGAGTGACAGAGCACATTAACAGCAAACTCAAAACACGCTCCCCCTTTGCCTTTTCAATTTTTCATCTGCTGGAAATAGATTTGGAGATGGATCGCGACCCAGAGCTGATAAATTTTAATTTGCTCCCTCCTATGCACCATTATGTGCACAATGCAAGTGGCAGCGCGGAGCGTGTGCTCTGAATGGCAAAGTCTGCGTCTCAGATTCTGCTCAGAATACAAAATTCTCCCTCTACGACACAACAAAAGGCAATCACTCCATTTGTTTTCCCACACAATGGCCTCTGGATAACAGTAATACAGGGGGTGGGGAGGTGTGTGTGTGTGTGGGGGGGCACCAAGTTATCTGCCTTCCCCAGCGCTGGGCTCTGCCTCTTCTTATGAATAATAGATTAGAGATGAGAGCGGGACTTTGCCTTGCAGGGAGGAGGGTCTGAGGCGGCTGGAGGTCAGTGGCAGATCCAGGATCAGTGTGTCTGCACTCAGCCTCTTTACACTGATCATCAGCCAGAGCCACTGTGAAGGGTGCCTGATAAACAGCTTTCTGGGGCTGCTCCTCCTAAATGTGGAGCGCTCCGCCTGCTCCTCCAGGATCCCCCCCCCCCCCCGGCCGGGAGCTGATCCGCCTTCGTGCTCGCCATGTCGATGTCTGGCCATCACCAGGTTCTACACAACTCCAAACACAAAGACCAGCGCAGTCAGAGGCATCTTTGAAAGATGGGAACGAGAGGAGGGAGGAGGGGTGGGGGGTGGGGGGGAGGGGGGGGTGAAGGGGGGAGGACTGTCATATTCTCAATCTGCACACGCTCCTTTTAGCGGTGGATTAACAGCTCTCAGATCTGTGGTCCAGGTCTCAAATGAGAGCGTGTGTCCGCCGCTCACGTTCGGCCATAAAGAATCAATTTGAACGAAGCATCGGATTCAACTCCCTCCTGCTCCTGAGAGCGGAAAAGAAAGCTGGAGATGCAAAGAGTGGGACTGAGCCCAGGACAGGATGGAGCGAGGGAGGGAGGAGCCGCGGCCCACCAGGCGCCACATCTAGGCCAGAGTTCAGCAGTTCACTCTGCTCCAGAGCTGCAGAGGCCTTTTACATAATGTTATCAGCCTGGACCGACCCGGGGGGGGGGGGGGGCTGGAACCTCTCCCTGGTTCTGGAGTCTTTCTCTATGTGACTGTATAGGAGAGTCTGCTTGAACAAATAAAGGATGGTCTCATTCTATTCTGGATGTTCATCATGAATGTACCTGAAAAGATAAAACACCAAATCTGAGGAAAGGAAATTAAAGCACGATGAACTGTCTGCACATCTGTACAGCCAGACAGTTCCACTGGACGAGGCTTCTGGGCATCAGATGTTTAGTGTAAACACTCAAAATCAGAAATGAACCCTTAAAACGATATAAATGATCCAACACTGACTCAAAGTGTTTATGTTTTTGTATCTTGGTAAGATCCAAAAATGCTGAAAGCTGAAAAGTCTTTTTCTGTAAGGAGTAAAAACTATAGAAATCTGTCTTCAAATGAAGAGAGTAAAACTAGAAAGGCATCTCAAAGAA
Organism: Karalla daura; assembly: GCA_029224185.1. Taxonomy (NCBI): domain Eukaryota; kingdom Metazoa; phylum Chordata; class Actinopteri; order Chaetodontiformes; family Leiognathidae; genus Karalla; species Karalla daura. The sequence goes on along the minus strand of CM055207.1, from coordinate 1,149,938 downwards.
ATAAGTACAAACACCTGAAAAATCTATTCAAGCACTTTGACAAAGTGTTTGTACTTTGCTCCCATCTCTGAAGAAACAGAGGCAAAGAAGGAGAAGAAGGAGCACGGAGAGGATGTCAGGCGCTCAGGCCTCCTCTCCCCTCGTGTTGTGAGCCAGGCCCGCTGATCGGAGCTGATCAGGAGTGAAGGAGGTGAAGGAGGGAAGGAGTGAAGGAGGTGAAGGAGGTGGAGGAGGTGAAGGAGGTGAAGGAGGGAAGGAGTGAAGGAGGTGAAGGAGGTGAAGGAGGTGGAGGAGGTGGAGGAGGTGGAGGAGGTGAAGGAGGTGAAGGAGGTGGAGGAGGTGAAGGAGGTGAAGGAGTGACATTAGCATGAAGACGTCCTCACGTTGCAGCCATGCATAAAATATCTGCACTTACTTTAATGAGCGGCGATAAAAGTGGCCGTGCAGCGTCATGATTGATGCTGCACATTAGGAGAGGCAAACATGGAGGCAGCCTGTCAGACCACTACCCCCCCCCCACCCCCCCCCCCCCCCCCCCCCCCACACACACACACACACACACTATCTGCTCTGCTGCCATTTACCTGCCAAACTGCCACTCTCAGAATTCCCTTTTCTTGTTTGTCTCGCTCACTTTTTGCCTCTCAGACGTTCCTCGCATCGTCTTCTTCTTCTTCTTCTTCTTCTTCTTCTTCTCTGGGGAGATAACAGCCTGCAGCAGAACCTCGCTGCCAGACAAATAGCTCCACTTGTTTCAAAGTGGCCACGACAGAAGGACAATGATAAGAGAGCTGTCTCCCAACTGTCATTTCCTCCGTCTGCCCCCGCATCTCACATCACTGTAATTGACTGCAGTGTGTGTGTGTGTGTGTGTGTGTGCGCGTGTGTGTGTGTGTGTGTGTGTGTGTGTGTGTGCTATTGTTCCTCAGGAAACCCGGGAGACTCTTGTCAGGAATCGTAGGGCGGCTTGTCATTCACTGACCTCGACATATTTCACTCCTGGTGGTGTTTTTGGAGAGGATGCTGCGAGGTGTTTGTCACGCTTGTTCTTTTCAGACGATGTTAATGCAGCGTCTGGCAGCGAGAGCAGAGCCGAGCCGAGCAGAGCCGAGCCGAGCAGAGCCGAGCAGAGCCGAGCAGAGCAGAGCAGAGCAGAGCCGAGCAGAGCAGAGCAGAGCCGAGCCGAGCCGAGCCGAGCCGAGCCGAGCCGAGCCGAGCCGAGCCGAGCCGAGCCGAGCCGAGCCGAGCCGAGCCGAGCAGAGCCGAGCAGAGCCGAGCAGAGCAGAGCCGAGCAGAGCAGAGCAGAGCCGAGCGGGCCAGAACATGCAAATGAGGGAGAACCTGAGAGCAGCTACCACAGCTCCTGCTCTGTCTGCCACTGCAGCTCAAAGTGAATGTTAAAGCAGGTGAGTCACTGACTTCACCCTCCAACAGCCTCCAACAGCCTCCAACATCCTCTGACAGCCTCTGACAGCCTCCGACAGCCTCCAACAGCCTCCAACAGCCTCCAACATCCTCTGACAGCCTCTGACAGCCTCCGACAGCCTCAAACAGCCTCCAACAGCCTCCAACAGCCTCCAACAGCCTCTAGCAGCCTCTAACAACCATTAGCTTAATTTCCATTACAGTGAGGATGTTCTTAAAAAGTCCAGCAGCTGCTGCAGGAGTCTCCACTATCTGCAGGTAAAGTGTATTCCTGCTCCATCCCATAATAACCCTGGTACCATGTGGTCCTGCTCCATCCCATAATAACCCTGGTACCATGTGGTCCTGCTCCATCCCATAATAACCCTGGTACCATGTGGTCCTGCTCCATCCCATAATAACCCTGGTACCATGTGGCCCTGCTCCATCCCATAATAACCCTGGTACCATGTGGTCCTGCTCCATCCCATAATAACCCTGGTACCATGTGGTCCTGCTCCATCCCATAATAACCCTGGTACCATGTGGTCCTGCTCCATCCCATAATAACCCTGGTACCATGTGGTCCTGCTCCATCCCATAATAACCCTGGTACCATGTGGTCCTGCTCCATCCCATAATAACCCTGGTACCATGTGGTCCTGCTCCATCCCATAATAACCCTGGTACCATGTGGTCCTGGTCCTCCACTCTGAGGAAGATGGACGTCCAGAACATAGTTTTCTTAGATCTTTGAATCAGATGTAGAAACAGTTGAGTCTCCTCCTCTGTCCATCTGGTCTGAAGGGAACTGGTCATGTGACCCCTACGTCAGGTCACGTGACCTGGAGATGTGAACAAAGTGTTTCCATCACACTTTGAGATCAGCTTCTAGATGGACACGTCTGGAGCAGCAGCTCAGGGGAGGAGCTGTGAAATGAGCCGACGTGTGTGTGTCTCCATCAGTTTCTATGGAGACACTGAGGGTTTGAGCAGCTCTGGAGGTGGTTTGCAGGTCAGATCTGCCTCCTCTCTGTTCGTCACCTCCTGCATATTCAGGAGCAGACGCTCCAGAGACGTCCGGTCACCTCTGTCTCAGCTTTGTGTGGGAGAGGAAATCTGTCTTGATCTCTTCCTCCTCCTAATGAGAGCCACGGCCCCGGCCCCCCGACCCCCGCCCCTCGCTCCCCAGGACCTTATTAACACTTTCTTTTTATTGGTTATTCTGCAGAGTGCTTAGCCAGCAGGTCAGCCGAGCCACCTCCCCTGAACCTGACCATCAATTTGTATGAGCGAGGGCCTGAGAGCAGCGCTGTCAATCAAACGGCCCGGCCAGCAGCAGCCTGACTGGATTGGCTGGCCCAGAGAAGTGATGGGGGGGTGCAGGTCGCTCCTGCCGTGGGACGGGCGTCCACAGCGTCTGCACGGGGGACGTCTGGGAGGACGGAGGACCCGGAGCCAGCTGAGAGCTGGGGGGGCGTGCAGGCTGCAGCTAGAGCAACATGTGAACCTGAAGTAGAGATGAAACCACCACAGAGAGCGGCTGTAGCTGCAGCGCTAGCATCAGAGGAGCTAGCCGGGTGCGAGCTAGCCGACTGTGGCGGCAGCGTCCACAGTGAATCGCGTCCTCATGAATATTCATGAGGACGCGATTCACTGTGGCGGCAGCGTCCACAGTGAATCGCGTCCTCATGAATATTCATGAGGACGCTGCGTTTGTTCAGGGCCTGCGAGCCAAAGGTGAGAACTCCCACGTGAGGATTTCATCTCTCCAGACTAGTGTGCTCCGTGGGCAGAGCGGCGCAGGCCTCCACGGCTGCAGCTCATCTGCCTTGTAAATGAAGGACTTTGATGCGTGGAGTCCTGTAGAACCTGCGCAGCATGGCAGGAACCACCTCGGTGAATGTCAGCGAGACATGGACGCCAATGTGGACTAAAAAACATGAACGTTTCAACTCGATCGACTCCACGTACACCCACACTGCAGCCGCTGTGCTCGAAATCACCTTTAAACTTCTAGAGAGAGAATCAGAGCCGGCTCCGCTTTAAAGCAATTCTACTTTCATTTGTCTTCATAAAATCTTCGTGTTCTGTCGAAAACCACTCTGTGTGTAAGCGCTGCAGCCAAAACAGCACTTCCACTGTCTCTGCAGTGTCAGTGTGCTACATGAAAAGAGCATTTCATCTGATTCCAATGAAGGAGCGCAGACTCCTGTTCTGGCACAATAATCAAACTGCCCGTTATGGTTTTTAAGACACAGGCTGCATCCAACATACAAAGCAGCTGTCGGGCTTTACTTCCTGCACAGCAATGGAAGGATTCATTATTTCACTGAAATGTTTCTGAAAATGATGTTGACAACTAAAAGTTTGATGAAACCAAAACAATTAGCTGAAAAACACTAAACTGCTTCTTTTGCTGAATGCTAAACCTGACACACTCACACACACACACACACACACACACACACACACACTCGAGCAGAGCAGCGTTGAGTCAGAGCTGGCGGGCTCTGAGGAGGAGGAGGGTCTGAGGGAGGCTGCACAGAGCCACTGTGACTGATTTGCTCTCGAAGCGTTTGGCATGAGCGAGGAGCAGGAAGTGATTCACGCCGTCCCCCCGTCCCCGGTCCGGACCGGACCGGGGACGGGGGGACGGCGTGAATCACTTCCTGCTCCTCGCTGCTCCTCCTTGTGTTCCTCAAACAACAGCGAAGGCTCTTCCCGGGCGGATGTTTTCATCTCGCGCCTCATCAGCCTGAGTGTTGATTACCCGGTGCTGGAAATGATGATGCTGCCTGCGGGCTTGTTGTTCCATGGCATGTGATTCATAAGGAGGAACAGGAGATGAGTGTTCCACAATCAGAGGGACGCTCCGCAGACGCAGAGAGGGGCTTCATACCCATCATCACCTCCTCCACCTCCTCCACCTCCTCCACCACAGGTAAACAGAGAGGAGGCATCAGAGGAGAGCAGCTGCTCGCCTGCCCCGCAACACGCAAACTATTTCAGTCTGCTTTTCTTACATTAGTTCCTTCTCCTTTCACTGAAGTCCCCACAGACTGTGTGTGTGTGTGTGTGTGTGTGTGTGTGTGTGTCGCAGGGTGTCGTCGCCTGCTACACGAGGAGAACACCAATTAGTGGCTTTTGCTCTTGTTAATGTGCTGGAATTGCATTGTAAATAAAAGTTCAGTGATAACATCCCCCGCTAATTCTGCTGCAGCTTCACCACATCCTCCACCCAGACACATCATATTCCCTGACACACACACACACACACACACACACACACACACACACACACACACACACACACACACACACACACACACACACACACATACAAAAAAAAACAATAATTGCCTGCCATGAAAACCAATTTGAGTTCCTCCACAGGGCCAGAATTAAAAGTTTAGGCTTAGCAAGGTAATGAAGTATGGCACACATGCGGAGTCAAGGATGCGGGCTTTGTCTGGAGTAATCACTCCTCCGGATGCTGCGTTTCATATCAACAAGACTGACACATGGAGAAATAATTAAAACGGACGCATTCAACCAATAACAGCTGGCGAGCAAGCTGCCTTTTCTCCTCCGTTTAGACGCTCTCAATCTGCATGCTGCCTGTCAGTCTCTGACCCAGCCGCAACATTCCCAATCAATCCAGGTGTTAGCGGCGTTCCCGGCCGGACCGGCAGGATGCGACAGTGATGTACAGAGCTCCTGCGCTGGCAGCCAGGAGCAGGAAGGCGCACCACGCTTCCTCTGACAACAGCCATCAGTGAGAGGCTGTGATTGGTCCACATCACCCTGTCCACACCACTCACACTGGAGACTGCAGCTTCAAACTGAGTTCTGCAGTTTTTACACCCAAGGCAGTCCCATCTGACAGCACACACACACACACACACACACACAGACACACACACACACACAGATCAGTGAGCATCCTCATTAGCTGGGCTCAGTTTGACAGAAGCCTTAACCTTGCTGCCTCCTAATTTTGGGCGAGAGGACGGCGGAGCGCTCCGCAGCAGCGCCAGGCGCATCGATCTGCACAGATGGCCGAGGGGACGGCCGCGCTGAGCAGCTGCACATGCTAAATAAAGTTTAGCTTCACTAAAACACTGTCAGTCTGTGGCGTCACCGCACTAACAAGATGTAAACTAAAGTCAAACCCTCGGGTCCTTCAGGGAGGGGCTGAGAACATGGAGCTACAGCTCCAAACAACCCAGACCCTGAGCGCCTACTGCACAGTGTCTGGTTGTCAGACTCAAACAACATAGACTTAGAAGTGTTAGATCATCTTCTTTCAACTGTCCATTCCTTGTCTTTTTTCCAGCTCAGCTGCCCACAAACCCACCGACTTCAGGTCAGACACGAAAACAAAGACACTCACATGCACAAGAACACAACGAAACAAAAACAAACAAAGGACTTTTTAAAGGAAAGGGACAAGAGCTCGGTCCTCCTCCTCCACATCCAGAAACAGTTGAAGGGAGTTCATAAATTCTGAGGGGGGGTGAAAAGTCTTGAAGTCTCATGGTGGAGTCAAATGGCAGATGATGGTGGACAGGTATGAGTTAATGCCGTATTCAAAGTGTTCAACTCTATATTATAATCCTAAATCGAGCACTTCACAGATTCACATTTCAATGAACGCTGCATGGACAGAGATTTTCAGAACGTTTCTCTTCAAATTCAGTGTTTTTATCTTTTATCTCAGCTTCTTAAGTGTGAATATTTTATGGTTTCTTTGACTAAACTGAATGTTGTCGTGTTGAGGACAATCTATTTCATCTTCATCTCGTCTACAAACTGAAAGCTGTACCTACTCAGGTGATCAGGAATAATCAATACTAGCTGCAGTGACAGGATGGAAGAGTCAGCAGGACAGTGGAGGAATCAGTGACTGCTGCGTTCATTCCTTCATGTCCTCATGTGTTCACTTCCTCGTTCAGATG
>CM055207.1:1118962-1135973 GCA_029224185.1 Karalla daura | reverse complement strand
GCGGAAACACCTGCGAGTAGCAGCTGGACTTTATTTTGTGACTAATATAACAACAAAACAGGAAGTGGTGGAAGTGGAAACATGAGCTTTCTCTTCCACTGCTCTGAGTGTTGTATCTCTACCTGCACAACACTGTGGATCATTCTATTCTATTCTATTCTATTCTATTCTATTCTATTCTATTCTATTCTATTCTATTCTGTTCTATTCTATTCAGTGCGCCCAGTTCAGAGCAATGACACTTGTACTGTGAAGCAGGTTTAACTTTAGATCTAAGTACGCATAGATCCTGTGTATAGATCCTATACAGTGAATATAGATTGAGCAGATATTAGTTGAGTTGCATCTCAGAAGAGGCCGAGGCTCTCATCCTACACTGGTGAAGTGAAAAGATCTCCCAATATTGTCTGATTTTATTGCAACTTTTTGATGTTTCCCACTCAGGTTTGTATGAAACGCACATAAAGAGCAGGTGGATGTAGGAGCACATTTCTCTCCTTGAGGTTTCCTGGTGCAGTAAAAACCTGAAGAGAAGCTTCCAGATGGTCCATAAGGCAGCGCATACATAGCAGGGTATTATTTGGCTCGGCTTCCACGCTTTCCCTCCACTGTTTACTCTCCTCACATCATTTTTTTAGACATGTGAAAGAATGGGCATCTCAATCAGAAGGGTGTTTCCCAGCCAACGGGAGGCTGCCAGCCCGCACCATCTGCTGCGGCTCGGGGGCGGAGGTGCACTAAAGCACATCCACAAACCGCTTCCTGTTCCCGGGCCGAGCCGGGACCGGTCGGCCCTGGACGCCCGATCAGTCGCACGGCCTCGAATCTCCCAACTTTAATCTTCCAAAGCGGGAGGAGAAGAAGCAGGGCCCGGCCTGCTCCGAGCGCCGCCTCGTCCTCCTACCTGCAGCGAGCAGATGGTCGGGGCGCGTCGGCGAACACACAAAGTGTGATAAATGCAGAGGTGTGTGAAATGTGAATTGCCTGAGTCTGTTGTTTCGATTAAAGAGAAGGAAGGAGAGGAGGCCTGTGATTCTGAGTCGCATCGAGCCGTGTTTGGGACAGAACCTCGCTGAGATGAACAGACTTTCCCCCAGTGGCTGCAAATGTAGTTATGCAAATGAGACACTCATGGGTAAAGACATGATGACTCACACACGGGACACTCTCTCTCTCTCCCTCTCTCTCTCTCTCTCTCTCTCTCTCTCTCTCTCTCTCTCTCTCCCTCTCTCTCTCTCTCTCTCTCTCTCTCTCTCTCTCTCTCTCTCTCTCTCTCTCTCTCTCTGCTCAGCACTTCAATAGAGAGAGATGTGTTGATTTTCTAGCTCCCAGCTTTTCATGTTGTTTTCCTCCTGATTTTTGCAGCAACAACAAACCTTAAGAATTTGCCACCCAGATCCCACAGAAAGCACCCGAAGTTTTCCCCTGAATAAGTCGTGAGCTGAAATCACAGCAAATCAAGCCTCTTTTGAAGAGGAAAGCCCCCCCATCTCTCTCCCCGGCTTGTTAGCCAGCCAGCAGCTTGACAGTGTGTAACTGATTAAACTATGAATGCCTCCGAAGCCTCGGTTCCTCCAATAGAGGCAGAGCGTGGACCTCGAGGAGAAGAGAAACCCCAAAATCTCCAAAACGACTCACGACATGCGGGAGAATATGCCGTTGATTATATGATTGTGTCACTAAGTCTCATTGACTGTGAAGCAGCGTCACAGCCGTGTTCACCCTGTGTGTGTGTGTGTGTGTGTGTGTGTGTGTGTGTGTGTGTGTGTGTGTGTGTGTGTGTGCCTGACTAACAGCCTGCTTTGCGTGACACTTCTCCAGCTCTCATTTGATGTGCTGTGTTCTGCTGGCAGAGGAGCCTTGTTACTGGCTGTTTGTGGGTCTTCCAGCCACGTTTGTCGTCTTGTTTCTCGACAGTTCATCAGCTGTGAGCCGCTCCACCAACACTGACCCAAATCATGGATGGATCCTCCTCTCCTCCTCCTCTCCTCCTCTCCTCTCCTCCTCTCCTCCTCCTCCTCTACTCTCCTCTCCTCCTCTCCTCCTCTCCTCCTCCTCTCCTCCTCTCCTCTCCTCCTCTCCTCTCCTCCTCTCCTCTCCTCCTCCTCCTCTCCTCCTCTCCTCCTCCTCCTCTACTCTCCTCTCCTCTCCTCCTCTCCTCCTCTCCTCCTCTCCTCCTCTCCTCCTCCTCTCCTCCTCTCCTTCAGGCCACAGTGGGGGGTCCTCCCCAGCTTTATCATTCATTCTATCTACATCTATATCTATATCTCACTGTCCATTTGCTGCTGCAACACCTGAAACCTCCGTAGCGTGGGAAAAATGTTTTCTCCTGTCTCCTCATGAGGAACATGCAGACGTTCCTCCTTCTTTTCTCTCTCTCTCTCTCTCTCTCTCTCTCTCTCTCTCTCTCTCTCTCTCTACCACCCCCCCCCCCCCCCCCCCCCCTCTCTCTGTATGATTGGCTGGTTAGGTTGAGGTTTCATGCACAGCAGCAGCTCTGGGACTAGCGGATAAAACACTGAAGCACGTAGATCCATGCTCATAGATTTATTTGCATCTTCTCTGCACACGTTAGAGCTGGACGCCTCCTCAGGCCAGCAGGATCTCACACCATCATCGCTCACTAGCACGTACCTGCACACACCATAAACACACAGGTATGGACCAGTATGTGCATACTGGTCCTAAGAACTGTTGTCATTAAATGTGATTCTGATCGTTCCTGGACATCTTTGCCTTTGTTCCTGGCTGGATGTGGAGCTCAGTCTGTACGAAGCAGACCAGATCGTTAGGATTCTGACCTGAGCGTAGAGATGCAGCCGGCTCCCTCTCCCCTCTCCCCTCGGCTTGCTCGCTCTGTTTTCGGAGGATGTTGTGTTGGAGGCAGATTTACAGCTCCTCTCCTCTCCTTTCTTAATGACTGATTTGACCGGAGCGTCTGACTGGAGGGATGTTACGTTTCCTTGCTTTTCAATCACTCGTTTGCAAAAACTGCTGGGAGCAAAGACGTGTTTTATGTGTAACAGTAATGACTGCTTTGATCACTTTGTCGAGCTCTGTTTGCTCTGACAACTTTGTTGTTTTTCCATTGGTCGGTGCGTCTGAAGAGCCACATTAAACGCCCTTTGATTGGATGTTTTTGATAATTATCCTGGAGAGGAAGAAGGTTTTAAGGGTTCCACAGCAGCTCACGTTTCCTCCCCCGGGCTGCTCTTGGACTCGGCTCACACACTCGTACAGCAGATGAATATCAGGCGGAGCCAAATAAGACAGTCAGGCTTTGATAGAGTATACATGCAAAACAATTCCTGCTCTCTGGTGGCTGCAGGGCCGAGCGCAGAGGATCTTTAGAGGGATTACAATGAAGCGCTTAATAAAGAACGCGGATAATTACTTTCATCCACCGCGCTTGCCGATTGTTATTTACATAGTTTCCGGCGGGAAGCTCGATTAACAGATGCAGATTCCCACACAATCCACATGTGGAGCCGGGTTCTGGGGCTCCTGTCAGCAGCTCGACTCCTGCCTCCCAGTTGTAAGCAGAAGGAGCCCGGCGCTCTGTCAGAGCTGTCACTGGACTCCTGGAGCAGCTGGGCCGCCGCCATACATCCCACCACCAATTAAAATGCCCATTTGATAATGAATAACCAGTGTTTATGTTGATACGAGGGAGCACATTTATCCACTGTGTGTTTATACCTCATTTATTTTCATTTTCCTGCCTTTCTCCTCACACCAGCCTTCACCGTTTATGAGGCATGGCAGCCACACTCTCTTCAAGCCTGCAGATTTACCGGCCCAGCCGGAGCAGACGCACAAGAAGAGAAGAGAAGCTTTTCTCAGCTGCTGCGAGGACAGAGGAGGAAATCCTTCACACCTCCAGAGGAACTCTCAGCTTCACTGACCCCATCCCAAAGATCTCACAACTCCATCAAATCAAATCTTATATATTTCATAGCCAGGGTTAAAAGTCTGGTTCCAGGTATCCTCAAACTTTTTGAGATTTTGCCGATCGTTTCCATCCTGTGATGTTGCTCTCCTCTGAGATCAGAACACACTCGGCTGTGTTATCACTACTGTTTCACTGCTTTTATTTCATTTTTTTGATGTTTGACATTGAGATGGGTCGGTGACTGCCCCCTGGTGGCGGGAGGTGGTATCTTCCTCTTCAGCTCCAGTCACAGAGATCTCCACTATCTGAAGGATCAGAAGAGACATCTGATGAGGCTAGAACTGGTAGAGCTCATTAACCTATAGCCCCTGGTGGTGAGGGTTAGTTTGGTTTGGGTTAGTTAAGGGCAGCTGTTGACCTGCACTCAGTACAATTTAAGTTGCACTTTAAAATAAAAACCATGAACTTTTTTCACTTCATAGAATCAAAATTAGGAATCCAAAAGATGCAGAAGCGAAAGCAGAAGTGTATGTGAAGGACAGCCAAAGCCAGCCGGGCCACGTCTCCTGCTCAGTCTGATGTAACTGACCTCTTTTTGTGACCGTGGAGAAGACGAGGAGACTGGGAGGCGACAGCTGAGTTTGGGCATCTGTGCGCTGTGGCAGCAGCTGTTCTTCATGCTGGACAGATTCTTCACTGAGCATCACTTCCATCTTCTCTCAGGCCAAAAACAAATAACGAGGAGGCATCGAGGCCCCTCCACGTCAGTCCTGTGGTGGGAGCACGCCACATCCTGCCTGTTGTGATGGAGCTGGAACACTCTGAAGACTTCACTCTTCATCTTCATCTTCATCTTCATCTCCGTTGTTTAACCCTGTTGTTAAACTTGTTTTTTTTATTTAGTACAATTTGGATCTTGGATATAAATGTCAATACAACTCAACTTGCATCACTTGAGTTGTTGTTTTTGTAATTCTGATTCTATTTTATTTTTATTGCAAACGTCATTTCATTCTATCAACGACAGAGACTGTGACACTGATTCTGATGTGAGCTGATCGGCATCTTTGGAGGGAACATCTGACCCTAAGTAAACATCTGACCCTACGGCTGAAAATGAGGCACATTTCTCACCGAAAAAACTGCTTTTACTTTGTTAAACTATTACATGTTGACCAAAAAACAAACATCTTCAAAAAATCTACTAACGGAGTGTAGTTGCCTGGACTTACTACTGCTTGGTTTGGACACCTTGGGTTTGGTCTCAGGCAGAACTGAACCTGTAGGAGTGACCTGGGTGGACACAGCCAGGCTTATCTGTGCAGCCTGAAGCTGCTCTGAGGCTGTGCTGGGTTAGGGTTAGTGGTGCCATGGATGGAGCAGGTCACAGCTCCATCCATGGCACCACCACACAGTCACAGACCAGCCTGAAGCTGCTCTGAGGCTGTGCTGGTGCCATGGATGGAGCAGGTCACGGCTCCGTCTCAGCTCTTCTGCTTCACGTTGAACCCCTCATGAACCAACAGAAAGTCAGCTTTGGTCGGGAACATCCAGACTCTGTGACATAAGGCACTTTAAGAGATTCTTGACTCTCATTTTCAAGTGTTTTGGTGGCGTCTCAAGTCAGACTCAGTCTGAGGTGTAAACAGTGCGGAGCTGTGAAGACGGGGTGTGTGAGTGAGGCCTCCAGGCCCGGTGAAGACGCTCGGCAGATAAATACAGTTCCAACCCGATGATACACCAAAGACAGAGCGTCCCCGCTCCCCTCGCCTCCTGACTCAGTGGAGCAGATGAGAGCTGAGCTGGGAGGAGAGCGGAGTTAGATTCCACTCAGAGAAAGGTAGCCCTGGAGATTTAGGGGCGAGAATTTGCTGCACGCATCGTTTGCTTCTTTAATTTAAGGATCCTAACAGGAAGAGTGCTGCTGTATGGCTGAGCGGCTCCATCCCTCATTATAAAATGGCTGCTTGTCTCAGTCCGCAGGCTCAGTCCTATTACTTCCACTGTTGCAGACGCAGGTTATTATAAAGCTCTGCAACTTATTCACAGCGGGGGGTGGGGGGATGGGGGGGGGTGGGGGGGGGGGGGCGGGGGGTGGGGGGGGTGTCTGGGAGGGAGGGGGGAGGGGTCTCGGCCTCATCTTCTTTTATTTATTTATTTACCGTTTCTACTTTCTCAACTTTTATCTTAGAACTACAGTTTGTTACTGCTGCAGTTTGTTCTGGTAGTCGTATAATAAGTAGTATTATAATAGAATCGTTATTATTATAGCTTCTTCTTGGGTCTTGATTTATGAATGTACTGTTTTTCATTTGTTATTATTATTGTTATTATACAATTGTCAGTTATTATTGTGCTGTGTTATGTTATGTTATATTTTCTTGTCTTGTCTGGGATCCTGAAGCATGTGTGTGTGTGTCCGTGTGTGTGTGTGTGTGTGTGTGTGTGTGTGTGAGTGTATGTGTGTGTGTGTGTGTATGTGTGTGTGTGTGTGTCCGTGTGTGTGTGTGTGTGTGTGTGTGTGTATGTGTGTGTGTGTGTGTGTGTGTGTATGTGTGTGTGTGTGTGTGTGTGTGTGTGTGTGTGTGTGTGTGTGTGTGTGTGTGTGTGTGGGAGGGGGCTGCTGGGAGACACTGGGAGCCTGGGAGCGTGGGACGTGTTAGTATTGAGAGGCTCCACTCCGCCACGTAAACCATCATAAACTGTCATCCCACAAATAGCTCGTTCCATCACTCCGGGTCATTCTGCGCTCCTCCTCTCGCTCCTTCACTTTCTCGCACGCACAAAGACTCTCCCTCACCTCTCGACTTCTGAGCCTCGTCAAACTGCTGTATTTTATCATACATTACGGCCTCACCTCTCTCTCTCTCTCTCTCTCTCTCTCTCTCTCTCTCTCTGTCCCAATGCTTGATTCCTCTTGCTTTTCAATCACTTTGTTCCGGGATCGGATCCAAACTCCCCCGGCCGCAGCCAGAGGAAGATAATGCGAGCAGATAATGCATCCAGACAGTCTATTACTCTGATGGCCGGTGCAATGATGCCTCTGAGATTTCTGACCAATTTCAGGCTCTTATAACTCTCAATCTGTACTGTAGTCTCACAGCAGCAACAGCTCCGAGAGGAAGGGCAGAAACGCCGGGTTACAGGCAGCACAGAGCTGCGACCTGTGTTGGGTCCGCAGCCTCTCTCAGCTTCTCCTGCTTGTTCCCATCAGCCTCTGAGCCCAGCGCTGCTCCCGTCCAGATATCAGCATCCCTCTGTTTCTGCATCCTTTGACCTCTCTTTGTCTCAGTTTTCATTACTTTCTTCTGGCTGTCGTTCTCCATCTCACTCGCCCCCTGCCCCCCCGCCCAGCGGGCCGCCCCGTCAGGTGCTGTTCCCACACATATTCCAGCACAGAGGAGTAGGTGTTGAGACGGCTGCTGCTCCGACAGCTGCTCAGCCCGAGGCTGCTGCCAGAATCCAGCCAAATGGCAGCGCAGCGCTGGGAGCCAGCAGCTCACGCGCCTCGGCTCTGTTTACTGAAGGCAAAGGTCCCGATCACATCTCAGCCGGACCGACTCCTGCATCCCACACAGCTGCCCCGGCATGACCAGGCCCCACACCTGAGACTGTCCCATGCAGGATTTTATCCATTCAGTCTTTCTTCTCATTCATATTGTCCCAATAAATGTTACATTTGACTGAGACTGTTTTATTATACCACATACACTTTAAGGTTTCTTTTGTCTTTGTCTTGTGTGGTTGTTGAACTCAGTTTTTAACTGTCAGCACTTTTGACCTGAAATGTAAAGTTCTCTGCAAATGAAATGAATCGTAGTTATTATTATGTTTGCAGATGTTTGAAGGGAGCTCGCTGTGCAGACCTTCTCACCCACCTCCTCCGTCCACCATGTCTCAGGTCCCTCACCTCTGAGCTACATCCTGTCTTCCTGTCAGTCCTCCTGTGCTCCATCTTCCTGACCCCTAGTTGGCGCTCCACTTGTCAGATCCTGGTCTCTTTTATTGCTTTTATCACTTTTTATCAACCTCCTATGAAACTCTGAGTTTCCTGCTATAAATACAGTGATATGTAATAAACAGTGGAGGTGGAGGTGGCAGTGGCTCTGAAGGCTCTCCAGTCTTAATGGAACTTCTTTGCTAATTCTTGGCAGCGTCACAGTCTGCGTATAGTTTCCCTCCGATGGTTTTTAACTGTTGCTAATGAAACTCATCACTCACTGCATGTGACAGTCAGCTCACTCCAGCCTTCATTTCACCAGGACGTTTTAATGAAAAAAGTCCGCGGGGAGTTAGCTCCACTGCTAGCAGCTCCACTCTGGACAAATGGAAAGAGTCAGATGAATAATCAGAATCGACGGCTCCAGTTCTACAGCCTCTGAGTCAAACTGGGTGAAGTTACACACTGGGAGCTGCAGAGTCAGAGCTACAGGCTGCTGACCTCTGACCTCTGACCTCCAAACCAACCAACGTTGTGTCGTCACACAGTTTACTGCTCTGGTCTTTGATAGAGCATTGCATGTGACCTGGAGATGAAGATGAGGAAGATGAAGATGCATCTGTCTGAGTGCAACACACAACATCCTGGAACATGGTGCTCACCAAGGATCAATCAGAGGGCCAGAGCAGCCACCAGATCCTCAGAACCTCAGAACTTCAGATCCTCACAGCCTCAGAACCTCAGAACCTCAGAACCTCAGATCTCAGATCTCAGATCCTCAGAACCTCAGGTCCTCAGATCCTCAGAGCCTCAGAACCTCAGAACCTCAGATCCTCAGAACCTCAGAACCTCAGAGCCTCAGATCCTCAGATGCTGAGAGCTGAGGACTCACAGGTCTTCACAGAACATTTCAACAACACAGACAGAGGGATCAATGGAATGAAAAGTACAGTTAAGACATAAAATAAGTGATAAATATAAAATAAAGTGACCAAAATGATAATATGAAATATATAATATACAACACTAATAATAAGAAGAAGAATCAAACAACAAATTAAACATTTGTAATGATGATAAAGGTTGAGACAGAAAAAACAGCAATGAGCAATCTATCTATCTATCTATCTATCTATCTATCTATCTATCTATCTATCTATCTATCTATCTATCTATCTATCTATCTATCTCTCTATCTATCTATCTATCTATCTACCTATCTATCTATCTATCTATCTATCTATCTATCTATCTATCTATCTATCTATCTATCTATCTATCTATCTATCTATCTATCTATCTATCTATCTATCTATCTCTCTTCATACGGGGTCGTTCCTGACCTCTGGCAGGAAGTGGAGGTTCTCATCCAGCTGGAGTTATAAATATCACAACGCGGTGTCAAAACATGGAATGATTACTGCCACGTGATAATAATATTCTACCTTTCATTGCCAGTCTTCACACTTTTGACCCATTTAGAAGGATATTTTTAGCATGTTTCCATCCTACAGTTATTAGCTTATCAGTTGCTACCAGCAACCTGAGCCGTGGCAGCTGGAAAAGTTTTTTTCTTTTTTTCTTTTTTTCCTTTTTTTCTTTTTTTCGTCCTCTTACGTTTCTTCTAATAGATGGAGACTGGAGCAGGTCCGCTCTCTCATCAGGCTGCTGCTCTCAGGTCTGAGCGGGCTCTTGTCACTTGTCTTCACTTGTGCTGCTTTTAACCTTCCTGTTCTTGTCATTAGGAATTAAGGGCACAGGCTGGTCGGTGGAGGAGGAGGAAGAGCAGGAGGAGGAGGAGCAGGAGTAAGAGGAGGAGAGACACTGTGCAAACCAGTGGAGTGGACGTGTAAGGAAATATCAACCCTGATGGGTGGTAACGTACGAGGACGGACCCTCCAGGTTCAGAGTTCCTAGCGAGGAGGCTCTGAGGTTGCAACGGTGGTGCCAGGTCGGTTCAGGTGTGATCCAGGAAGTAGGCGGAGCCCAGGAGGAGGAGTCACTGACCGCCACTGTGGAAGGGCTCAGCTGGAGAAGAAACCAAAAACAAAACAGCATTAATATTCAGGTCAGAAATGAAACAAAATGAAATGAATTTTAAAAAAGAATTGCATGACTTTTCCTGAAGTGACTGTAACATTGTACGCAGGTAAATATTGTCTTTATTTCTCTTTCTGTAGAAGCCGAAAGAACTTGTGATTGTCTTTGCGAGTCAGTTCAAAACTTCAAAGGACAAAAAGAGAAAGTCACGTTTTACTGCAGTTTTACTTATAGTAAAGTCAGGTTTTTTCATGGTGCTCATGATGTGAAAACTGGCAGTATGAATCTGATATTCACAGTTTCCTGGTTGGAGAAATCTGAGCTGAGCAGCGTCTCTGTGGAGCTGCTCAGTCGAGCCTCTGGTTCAGTCCAGAGGAACGAGACGCCTCCTCCAGCCTCTCCACGGCCACTCACACTCAGTCTGTGACTGTTTTTAACTAACTTCAGCTTTTTAACTAGTTTTTAACTAACTTCAGCTCTTGTCATAAGTAAGAAAACAAAATCCTTTGCAATCAGCAGTAGAAAGTATACATTGACATTCTGTGCTTCACTGAGACTTTGTTTACTGCTTAATAAACACGATGCGTCTCTTTTTTCCTCCGCCCGACCTTCTTTTTCCTTTTTTCTCTTCCACTCAGTTTCCTCCTTCCTCTTCTGTCTTCAGTTCTTTATTTGCTGAATTCTTTATTTTTTCTCCTCTCTTTTCTCTTTGGAACTTTGCTGATCCCTTGTTTTTCATTTGCAGCATTAAACATCCTCCATCACAACACGCTGAGCTTCGTCATGTCCCAGCTGTAAACGAACGTCGTTGCTCCGAGCTAATTGAGTCGACCTGTGAGCGGACGCCGGCTCGTTACGCCTCTTTAAATCGGGACCTTTTGACTCCGGGTGGAAACCGGAGTTATTCCCAACTTAGTTGAGAGTAAAGCAAAGATGATGAGTGGCTGCTAGCGCTGTGTCAGCACTCTGAGGCTCAGGCGCTCATGCAGTCGCAGCTAATTGATATGTGTTAGAGAGCGGGATATGCTGATGTGCCAAAGTCATTAGCCCAAATGTGAGGAATAATCATTTTGTTTCAGGGCCATAGGCCAAAGCCTGCAGAGATAGAGACCCTCATTCTAATTCTCCAGCCAAACGGAGGCACAAAGTGAAGTAAACTCACCTGGAGCGGCTCCAGGAGGTGCTCTTAGAAGAGGAGCTGTGCTCACTTTATCAGAGACAGGCATCAATATCCTCGGGGCTGATTTCAATAGGAACACAGATCATTAAGCGAGGTCTCAGGAGTGGCTTCAAATGAATCTACAATCAGTCTGATAAAGAGCAGGAAAAACACATGGCTGCCCATCTGTTCCCCCCAAGTTTTTCCTTTGCGGAGCACATTTTGGAGCCGTGTGAATGCAGATTACATCTCTGGACGTGATGTCGCGTCCAAGTGTTGGAATGTTTGACTTTCCCTGGGTCCTCAGCTTCTAGCTGCAAAGTCAAGGGCACCAAGATGCTGTTCCTGTGGAGTCTATTGTATTTACATGCTCAACACGCACTGTTCTTGATTCTCAAAGCATAGTTTCTTGTGGTTTTATATTTTGTGAAGATTAAGTTAAGATTAGATTGAAACTGCAAGCAGCACTGGGAGGGTCCTGGCCACCGCAGGGTTAATGGAGGTCAGAGGTCACACAATGGTGTAGCTATGCACCATAAGCACAGTATGCTCTGTGAAGCTGAAACATGCTGGAAACATGCATCCAGATAGTATAGAACCAAGAAACATAGAGAGACACGTTTCACTGACAGTCGTACAACACAAAGATAAATGAACAGGGACAGACAATGAGACACATCAGAGACATGACCTACTACCAAACCTACCCTGTAAAGGATCAAATATCACTCACCAGCTTCCATGTGTGTCCTGCAGAAGAAGAGAAGGAGGTGCAGAGAATAAACTGAATGTGTCTGTTATTCACAGGCAAACACCGAACACATCCTTCCGTCTTCCACAAAGACGTTTATTCATTAATGTGAATATAGATACACAATACCTGAGGAATACAACCAGCCAGGATTAGCATAATCAGCTCTGACATGATTGTGTGATACGAGCGGGCTTAATTCACACGGCGCTGCTGATTACACTGCAACAATTTCCTGACCCTGTTCCATTTGCACAATTTGTCTCATATGAAAAAGGCTTTAAGTACTGTGAAAAATTGCCTTTGTGCCTCGTCTTTTTATGCTGCCTAAACCAGGGGAAATTGGGTCACAGAAAAATATGAATGAAAGTCAGAGAGAGAGGGAGAGAGGGAGAGAGAGAGAGAGAGAAAGAGAGAGAGAGAGAGAGAAAGAGAGAGAGAGAGAGAGAGAGAGAGAGAGAGAGAGAGGTAGAGGAGCTGCTGCCAGAGTGTGTGTGATGCATGGAAAGGAGCAGCTCGTAGGGAGGAACACGTCTCTACGTATGGAGGTAGAGGAGCGTAACCTTCGCCCACCAGGGAGCGAGCGTTGACGCCGCCACAGCTGGCTGCTGTCACAGCTGGACTGGGAGCACTGGTGCTGGAGCCCTCCAGGCTGCTTGCTGGGCCCAGGCTCCGATTCCAGGCCTCGGTGCCCAATCCGTTGTGTTTGCATCAGTGACATACTTCACGTGTGTGCTGTGGCTCAGAGCTGGAGGCAGCCTGGCCGAGCAGCTCTGGCCTCCTGGGGAGGCAGAGCGCCTCACGGACCCGGGGAGGAGACACAACACACTCACAGACAACAACAACAACAACAACAAACAAGGTGTCTGCTGAGATGCACTGTAGTCCTACAGCCATGCACGTGATTCATAATTCTAGTTACTATGAACATAATGAACCTGTCTTTAATAAGTGTAATGATTTGGTTTACCATAAAATAATGCAAATAATGTACAGATACAATATAAGTGTAGTGTAGTATAGTATAAGTAGTTTTTCCTGCCTGCGTACCAAGGGTTGTCTCAACACACCAGTCTAAATGTGATTTTTTGTACAAAATGAATAAATTTTAAAAAGCTAGAAAAGAGACTCAAAGCAGATGTATAAACGATGCAGTGATGCTTACATGGATGTACAAGTGTGGAGTTCATTGTTAAGGATTTATTTGGTGGTCCTGTATCTGAATCAGAAGATACCAAGCCCAGGATCTAACAGAGGCAACACACCTGACTGGAACATGATGGAGGAGCTCAGACACACCAGGAACAATCAAAGGAAGTTAAACCTGCAGAAAGAAAAGAAGCAAAACGTATACAGACAAAGATGAATCAGAGAACATGAGACCTGCACCTTTGACCCTCAAACGTCTCTCTAATTGAATGAACAAAACCCATGGTTTTTTAAGATCCTCTCTCCATTCCATCCAGTAGCTTTTCTCAGTTTGTTCTTCCTGAAGCCGGTCCTGGTGGTTTGCAGGTGGACGTCGCAGGCGACACTGAGATATTTTCTATTACAGTGTGTGGGAACGGCAGCCGCTCTGGGTGACACACAGTCACAATTACACGCTCAAGTTCCATCAAGTAGGATTGGCCGTCCACATCGTCAGAGGAGCCTGGGCTGTGGCTCGGCGGTGAAAGCTATCACATTTTTCAGAGTGCTCAAAGTGAAACAGAGTAAGCCTACACGCATGGACACTGCTAAACTGCAGCATTTCATCACTAATCCTCTTCCCAGTTTAATTAAATCTATAGTTACGCTTCCAGAGTCCAAATACAGCTCATGCAGCGAGGTGGTGGACAGCAGATTGGTGTGTGTGTGTGTGTGTGTGTGTGTGCGTGTGTGTGTGTGTGTGTGTGTAACAGGGTCCTGGTCCTCCTCTTTGAATGGCCCAGCTATCACTTAGCAGAGATTGTCTGCAGTGGCTTGATAACTGGATGAATCCCTTTAATCTATTTTCATGTACCCCTGATCCTCCTCACTGCTGTTTCCATACACACGCATGTGTGTGTGTGTGTGTGTGTGTGTGTGTGTGTGTGTGTGTGTGTGTGTGTCTGTGTGTGTGTGTGTGTGTGTGTGGCTGCTGTCCGGGGTTGGAGCCTCTGGGAGACAGAGGACAAGGATTCCTCTCTCTACATGTTTTCTTTGATCCACTTTTTGAAGGTAAACACTGAGGAGTGTCACAGAGGAAAGCACAGGCCCGGCGGCGCTTTGTCCGGCAGAATCCACCTCTGCTTTCCTTCAGGACGAGTTGTTGTCCTCTCAGAACTTCTCCACAGTCGTCCAGTTCATTATCTCAGCTGTCAGCCCGTACGGGCACGTAAAGGTGGACTGCAGCGTCGCTTTTAGCTTCTTTAACCACAGACGCTGTGAATCTGTGTTCTCACTGACCTCTGAATCCATCTGCCAGGTCACAGCCCGACGAGACTCTGATAAAACATCAGATATAACATTATGATATCAGATATAACATTATAACATCAGATATAACATTATGATATCAGATATAACATTATAACATCAGATATAACATTATAACATCAGACATAACATTATGATATCATATATAACGTTATAACATCAGATATAAGGTTATAACATCAGATATAACATTATGATATCAGATATAACATTATGACATCAGATATAAGGTTATAACATCAGATATAAGGTTATAACATCAGATATAAGGTTATAACATCAGATATAAGGTTATAACATCAGATATAAGGTTATAACATCAGATATAACATTATTACTGTATTTGATTTGAGGACACTGCATTACATTCCAATGTGACACAAGGTCATGACATTATCTTAATACACTTTACATGAACAAATATGAACTTCACGCTCAGATGTGACGTGTTGATTGGTGATGAAGCACAGGTCTTCACATGTTCTGACATAATGTCACAGAATACCTCTGACCATTGTTGCTAGTACGATTATACCATCGAGACATTGCATTGAAAAAAATCAATCCATCAAGACTAATGAATAATGTTTACACTGCTCCTCCTGTGAATGAGACATCATCATCATCTTCACCTTCCTCCTCCATCCTCTCCATCCTCTCCATCCTCCTCCTCCTCCTCCTCCTCTGCAGCTCAGAGGCAGCAGAGGGACGAGGTGAGGAGAGACAGCAGCGACTCAGGAAACATTCCTCACGCCTGCTGCTGTCCCAGCTGAGGGATGAGTGTGCGGCGTGGAGCCGACACTGATAAATAGACGTGTTGAGGTGACTCATGGGGAATCCTCCAGCCTCCAGCAGCCTCCAGCAGCCTCCAGCAGCCTCCAGCAGCCTCCAGCAGCCTCCAGCTTCCCTAAGCAGCCTCCAGCAGCCTCCAGCAGCCTCCAGCCTCCTCCAGCCTCCTCCAGCAGCCTCCAGCAGCCTCCAGCAGCCTCTAGCCTCCTCCAGCCTCCTCCAGCAGCCTCCAGCAGCCTCTAGCCTCCTCCAGCCTCCTCCAGCCTCCTTCAGCAGCCTCCAGCAGCCTCTAGCCTCCTCCAGCCTCCTCCTCCAGCCTCCAGCAGCCTCGAGCCTCCAGCAGCCTCGAGCCTCCTCCATCAGCCTCCATCAGCCTCTAGCCTCCTCTAGCCTCCTCTAGCCTCCTCCATCAGCCTCCATCAGCCTCTAGCCTCCTCCAGCCTCCTTCAGCAGCCTCCAGCAGCCTCCAGCCTCCTCTGGCAGCCTCCAGCCACCTCAAGCAGCCTCCAGCCTCCTCCAGCCTCCTCCAGCCTCCTTCAGCAGCCTCCAGCAGCCTCCAGCCTCCTCCAGCCGGCTGCAGCTCTAAGCAGCATCTCTGTGCTGCTGACAGTTTGCACACGGTCTCCTGGGGCCTTTCTGTGGTCGTTTTCGAAGCATTTCTGTTCCAACCTGGAACAAAGCTCACAGATAAGTGCCGGAGCTAAAGTGCCGCTTTCCAAGAAATAAACTTTTGTTCTTAGACAGTGTCAAGCCTTGTCCTCTGAAGAGGGATGAGTCAAAAGCTCGTAGAGGCGAACAAATAATGAGAAAGTGTGAGGTGTGATGAAGCCAAAAGTTTTCAAAGGTTTGTAACCTCGAGAGAAAAGAATCCTGATTGGATTCTGAATCCTGTTTTTGTGGATCGATGCAGAGAGTTTGTGAACAACGTGAGCTCAGAGCTATATTCATAACCTTAAATGCTGCATAAGTTGAGATATAAAGTAATCAAAATAAATCTGACTCTGGTCCCTGCTGGACCTGGATGTACTTTTCTGGCTTCTGCATCCATAGAACGGTTGTTAAACCCACTATGGATGCTAAACAACCTGCTTTACACCAATTTCATTCAGTTCTAATTTCATTCCATCCACTTGAGAGCATCACACTCTCCTCCGCAGGCCTAGCGTGGAGACGAGCAGCTGCTTCTCCTGCCCAGATCTCAGCGCTAGCAGACAGCAGCGTCCTGGAACGTCACTGTGTGGAGGCGTGTTAATGTGCTCTCACAGCGCTCGCATCGTCTCTGACGTGACAGGAAAACCAGAGAAACACTGAAACGCTCAGCCTTGATTTACATATGTTGATATCAAAACATGTTCTAGAGCTAATACGTTGTCCAAACTGCCTCTTAACCGGTAACAGCAGAGCAGAGGCGCTTGGCTCAGTTCTGCTGATGTCATCCTGCATCGTCTCGGCTCCTCGTTCACTTCCTGTCGCAGTCCGAGCACTCGGAGGAGCCGAGCGGAGCCGAGCCGTCAGGGAGCATCCCCGCAGCCGCACGCTGCCTCACATACTCTATGAGTTACCATGGCGACCGCGGCTCGCAGCCTCCCGGCCGGGCTGTCGCTTGTTTGGGTTTTTTTAGACGTTTAGCTGCTATTGATGCATTCAGAGACTCTAAAGTGAGGCTTCCATGAGTGTGGGTGACCAGCAGATGGATTCTGTTGTTTCTGCTTCACAGGATTACAGGAGACAAAGTACAGCAGATGTGAAGACTGAAAGATAATTTATTCAGCCAAATTAAACAAACAGGATGCAAAAAAAATACAATGCAAGGCATTACTTGGAGAGACAGTGTCCTCATAATGCCACTAAACACCATCCCCAAACTACAGAGCTGTCACAGTTTCCTTGTAGCAAAGACTCCTGAACTGAACTTAAACTTTATCAACAAAAACAAAGACGACACCAACGCAAACTGCAGCAGTCAACAAAGAAAGAACGCAA
>CM055207.1:1033962-1113962 GCA_029224185.1 Karalla daura | reverse complement strand
CTGTCCTTGCATCAGCGGCTCGTGGTCGACCCCCCCCCCCCCCCCCCCCCCCCCCCCCACATCCAGGGACCTCCGCTCAGACTACACACGTCAGAGATGAGCTGAGGCTCTGGGTTACATGTTCCACTAAACGTGACCCCTCACTCACATAAAATCATCTCCTCTCATGTAGACTCTGTCCACTCAACACTTTACCAAGATAAAAAACATAGATTTAGATTTTTTAGATTTTTTAGTGTTAGATCATTCACAATGCTTTCACGGGGAACCACTGTCAGTCAGTCAGTCAGACGCTGTTTATGTAGAACTTTTCACATGTTATCTGCAGCACAGAGCTGGTTGTGGATCTGAGCGTGGCAGACGTCTCTGGGAGGTGAGTTCAGACTGACGTCTCTGAGCTGAACGCTGCTCCATCCACACAGCTTAGCTGAACGCTGCTCCATCCACACAGCCGAGCTGAACGCTGCTCCATCCACACAGCCGAGCTGAACGCTGCTCCATCCACATAGCTTAGCTGAACGCTGCTCCATCCACACAGCCGAGCTGAACGCTGCTCCATCCACACAGCCGAGCTGAACGCTGCTCCATCCACACAGCTTAGCTGAACGCTGCTCCATCCACACAGCCGAGCTGAACGCTGCTCCATCCACACAGCCGAGCTGAACGCTGCTCCATCCACATAGCTCAGCTGAACGCTGCTCCATCCACACAGCCGAGCTGAACGCTGCTCCATCCACACAGCTCAGCTGAACGCTGCTCCATCCACACAGCCGAGCTGAACGCTGCTCCATCCACACAGCCGAGCTGAACGCTGCTCCATCCACACAGCCTAGCTGAACGCTGCTCCATCCACACAGCCGAGCTGAACGCTGCTCCATCCACACAGCCGAGCTGAACGCTGCTCCATCCACACAGCCGAGCTGAGCGCTGCTCCATCCACACAGCCGAGCTGAACGCTGCTCCATCCACACAGCCGAGCTGAACGCTGCTCCATCCACACAGCCGAGCTGAACGCTGCTCCATCCACACAGCCGAGCTGAACGCTGCTCCATCCACACAGCTTAGCTGAACGCTGCTCCATCCACACAGCCGAGCTGAACGCTGCTCCATCCACATAGCTTAGCTGAACGCTGCTCCATCCACACAGCCGAGCTGAACGCTGCTCCATCCACACAGCCGAGCTGAACGCTGCTTCATCCACATAGCTTAGCTGAACGCTGCTCCATCCACACAGCCGAGCTGAACGCTGCTCCATCCACACAGCCGAGCTGAACGCTGCTCCATGCTGGTCGGGTTGAAGCCTGATGTGACACCTGACGCTCAGGTAAACCAGGCCTGTGTGGAGCTGCTCTCCTCCCCCCTGCTCCTCCCACCTGCTCCCCCAGGACCACAACAAGCATGCTGTCAGTGGGAGGTGGGGCTGGGGGGGGCAGGCCGGGCCGAGGCCATGCATCAAGACGCCTTAGCAGCACAGCTGATAACACAGCCTGCCTCAGGAATAATGGACCTGGTTGAATTAGCCATCCATTTTTCTCCACGCAATACATCTGGCTCCGGCTTGATCCTGCTGGCAGGAGGAGGAGCAGGAGGAGGAGGAGGAGGAAGAGGAGGTGCAGGAGGAGGAGGAGGAGGAGGAAGAGGAGGTGCAGGAGGAGGAGCAGGAGGAGGAGCAGCAGGAGGAGGAGGAGGAGGTGCAGGAGGAGGGGGAGGACGAGGTGCTCAAAGAATCCAGTGTTTCCAGTTAGATGGGAATTTCAATTGTAAACGGAGGTCCAGGTAGCATCCAGTCATTACGTCCGATAAATAACAATACATAATCAATAATAAATCAAACAATAGAAGTAAAGGTAATAAACATGCAGGTGAAACTAACGAGAGGTAGGTAACATCTAATGAAGGAGCCCAGCAGCATGTGTGACGACCATGAAGCAGCTGTGATGGATCCTGTTTGATGGAACATGTGATCTTCAGCTCATTTCTAACGTGTTCTCTACGCTGAGGTCTCTGGATGCTGCTCGTTCTCCACCTGGTAACGAGCAGAGGACGTTTATCATTGGTAGAGTGATAAGATACGTACCTACATACATGAGACTCCTGATGTACAACAAAAAGAGGGATGGAGAGAAAGAGGAGGGAGGGGAAGTCAGGATGAGTGTGGGAGAAGAGACCGGGCCGAGGAGGCGAGGAGCAGGAGCAGCATGTGAATGTGTCTGAGTGGAGGCTGGAGGAGGAGGTGACGGCCGGCCCAGCCTCGCTTTGTCACTCGTCCTTCAGATCTCGTCCTTCAGCCTCTGAAACTGAAGAACTGCATAATGGTGCTTTCCCCCCACCGGGAGCATTGGACCATCAAACACAGAGGGGAACGAGGTCTTCTCCGCTCTCCACAATTAGAGACGGCCAACAAGAGAGGAGTCCTTCACATGACTGATCAGAGGCGCTCTAATCAATCCCCCCGTCCTGAGAGCAGGAAGCGGCGCTCCGTGGCCTGTTTGAAAAGGATTTCAGGATCCGGAAACATCTGAGACCCATAAAAGACGCATGCTAAGAGGTGTCCTTCGTATTCAAGTCGCCGCACGTGCCCGGAGAACATAAAAGCTGAGAGGCTGGAGGAGGAGGAGGAGGTGTCACCGTGGATCTGCTGAGATCCTGGCGGAGCCCCGGCCCGGAGCGTCACGCTGCTCATTAACATTCCTGAGTGAGCGGCGTTCCCAGCGAGGCTGAGGCGGGATGGCAGCGAGAGCCGGAGAACACGCAGACACAGATACAATCCCCGGAATTACCTGGAACCTGACCAGCACGCTAAGCCGCCATGAGGCAGCGCGGGAGCTAAATCAATGCCTGTAATTGGTCTGCACCCCCCCACACCCCCCTCCTACACCCCCACCCCCCTCCTACACCCCCCCCCCCCCACTCTGTCAGTAACTTATGGTGAACGCAGCTGACACAGTCCCAATTTGTTGTCTTCATTAGCGCTTATGAAAGGATGGAGAATAATGAGAGAGAGCTGTGAATGTAAATAGCTTCATACTCCAGTCAGAGAGCTTCAGGAAGTACACAGACCCACACGCTCAAAGCATCTCCTCCTGAACATGATGGAGGAGCAGACTAACCACTGGAGTCCCTTTGAGCCGTGCGACCACAGATCTGCTCCTCAGTATCACAGCCAGCCTCAGTAGGTCCAGGGTTGGATGACCCATACGGCCAAGGAGGAGGAGGAGGAGGAGGAGGAGGAGGAGGGGGAGAAGGCAAAGATGTTGAAGGTCGTGGAGGTGTAGGAGAGCACAACAAACGTCCCTGAACGAATCGTTCACACTGAGGTTCATCTCAGCTTAACCACGTCTCAGTTGTTAAGTCACAGTCTGCTTATCTCTCTCTTTCGTTCTCTTTGTGGTTTCTATTCCAGAAATTCCGTCTGATATTCCCGACTCGAGCTCATCAGTGTGAAGCGAACGGAGGGAATGCTGCTTCCATCGCTCAGAAGGAAGCGCTGAGCGACGGTTGTATGATCACAGTATTGGTAGTTTGAAGGTTAAGTCAATTCAATTAGCATTTCATTACCGTGAACCAGCCACTTGGCTGGCTTGACATCCATCCTCGTTTGCCTTTTCAGGCTGCAGCTGCATTCCTTCATTAGCGACAAACGGCTGGTTGGCGTCTTTGTTTTTGTGTATTTCTCACTTTAATTTATTTTTCTTAGCTGAGCTTTGATTAAGATCTGGACGCTCTCCTTCTGGGATCTGTCTCCGCCACCTAACCTCGGCCTATGTTGGAGAGCTGCTGCTCACTGAGCCTGGCAGCCGCCGTCATTAACGCAGGTTTCAGCAAAAGGAAAATGAAAGTCGGTCAAAAGATTCAGCTTCGTCTCGCGAGGGAGGAACGTCCTCGTTTCCAAACGAGCTGAAAGCCAACCTGACGCCTCGTCTCCTGAAATGTGCTCCAGCCTGGGTTCGTCCCTGGTTCGTGTTGTTGGATTTACTCTCTGTAGTTTGTGTGCAAGCAACGAAGGCCTCAGACGCTCCTGTTGGGAGGCGTTCCTCGAGCTGCCTCCAAACATGTTAAGAACGAGTTTTAGCATCTTCAAAGGAAGGAAACATGAGACCAGAGCAGCCTGAAGACGAGTGAGAGCAGATGGACAACAACAGTCTGACTGTTGAAATGTGTTTATAATAATAATGATGTCTCATTTCAGCTGTTTGATTCAGGATCAAGAACGCGTCGGTTCAGAAGATCGTCTTCCTGTTGTTCGGATCAGAAACACACACTGCAAAGATGTAACACAGCAGCGTATAGCTGAACACCTACAGTAAGAGAGTAACTCTAAAACAAGATAAATGATCTCACACTTCCCATGGAAACACGCTCTCCGCCCCTGGAGGGTGGTCTGGCTGGCGTCCCCCTCAGAGTGGGTCTCCTGGCTCAGCTCACAGACTCGTGCTCACTCTCATTCTCTCAGTAATGTCTCTAAACCTGACCCGACCACAGAGTCAGGAGCAGCTGCCGATGGAGAGCCAGATTCTCCAATCTGCGACCTCTGACCCCGGCTGTGGAAAGAGAGAGCTGACCTGGGATCAGGGTTTAGGGGCTCCGCTCGTCTGCTCCCTGCAGCGTCTGTCCACAGATAAATGACTGGGTCCATCTCCACGCTGTCCGAGGTCCAGCCAGGCTGCAGACGTGCTGAGATGAAGCTCACTCCTTCACCTCCCTCACCTCCATTCCTCTCCTTCGCTCCCTCCTCCTCCTCCTCCTCCTCCTCCTCCTCCTCCCTCCCAGCGATCTGCTGAGACGAGCGGCGGCGCTGACGTGAGGTCAGGACGAGACGCTACACCAGGAGCACGTCACTGTCTTCATCACACACCCTTCCCCAGGCTGCGTGTGTGTGTATGTGTGTGTGTGTGTGTGTGTGTGTGTGTGTGTGTGTGTGTGTGTGATGGGACACACATGTTGCTTATCTCTGCCACGCTGTTAGAAGATAATTCCTTCTTATCGAGCAGACTCGCCTGGATCATTCCTGGAGGTAATATCGTTTTTTTCCAGGTTCTTTTTTTCTCTCTCGAATATCTCGTGTTATATTCTGTCACATTTGTGAGAATATCAGTGTGAAGTATCTTTAAACTGATTTATTGTGATCGTGATGTTTCTCCATGCTGGAGGAATATCCCAGTTACAGAGTCTGCTGGTTCCTCCTCAGCTTCAGTTTTATATTTTTAGATGTGATTTTTCCTTTCTTTTGCTTTCTTTTTGTTGAGATTACACATGGAGAGTTCAGTGCAGAGGTCTGAGGTTCCCTCCATGTTCCCTCCATGTTCCCTCCATGTTCCCTCCATGTTCCCTCCATGTTCCCTCCATGTTTCCTCCATGCTCCCTTCATGTTCCCTCCATGTTTCCTCCATGTTCCCTCCATGTTCCCTCCATGTTCCCTCCATGTTCCCTCCATGTTTCCTCCTGTTCCCTCCATGTTTCCTCCATGTTCCCTCCATGTTCCCTCCATGTTTCCTCCATGTTCCCTCCATGTTTCCTCCATGCTCCCTTCATGTTTCCCTCCATGTTTCCTCCATGTTCCCTCCATGTTCCCTCCATGTTCCCTCCATGTTCCCTCCATGTTCCCTTCATGTTTCCTCCATGTTCCCTCCATGTTTCCTCCATGTTTCCTCCATGTTTCCTCCATGTTTCCTCCATGTTCCCTCCATGTTTCCTCCATGCTCCCTTCATGTTCCCTCCATGTTTCCTCCATGTTCCCTCCATGTTCCCTCCATGTTCCCTCCATGTTCCCTCCATGTTCCCTCCATGTTTCCTCTATGTTCCCTCCATGTTCCCTCCATGTTTCCTCCATGTTTCCTCAGTCCTCAGTGGATTGATCCCTCTGGAGCGTTTTCATTCGATTCCTCTTATCGTTCAGCTTGATTACGAACGCGTCCCGACAGCCGGGAGCAGCAGCAGCTCCAGCCTCCGTCCTGTCTCACTCCAACAACGTCACGTTCCTTCCAGCCGAGCTACGGTGGAGGTGAGACATTCCACTGGAAGAATCATCTCAAAGTCATCCTCAACATTTCCTTGTATGTTTTATGTTTTATGTTTTATGTTTTATGTTTTACGTGAAAAAACTGTTTTGTTGTAAAGTGAAATTAACTCATTAACAATAGATGCGTATTGTGAATACAGCTGGAATAGTCCACAAACCTCATTCTGTTTTCTAGCTGAGATCAGAGACATTTTGTCTGTAGCTTCTCTTCAGAGGTGAATATAAAGACGTCATGTTATTCCATCATCCAATGAGAATGCAGAGGGGAATCAATGAACAGTATTGATAACAATATTGATAATGGTTTGTAATCCTTGAATTCATCGCAGTTCTCATGGTGGGACACGATGACAGACAGACGTTTCTTAATCCAACACTGTCCTTCAGTCTGAGGAGGAGGTGGACGCCACTGTCCCAGACGAAGGGTAACGTATGGAGGAAGAAGAGATGGAGGAGGAACAGGAGGAGGAGGAACAGGAGGAGGAGGAACAGGAGGAGGCCTCAGAGGTGATGGGGTCTCCCCCGGGCTCCTCCCACATGTACACACACAAGCACAGCAAATTGGCATTAAAGCCGGCCTCTGTGTTCCACTCAAGTCGTTCCATTTGCTTTGATCGATACATGGAAAGCGATCGGGGGCCCGGTCCAGTGCCCCCCCCCTCAGACCGGGGTCTCGGAGCTGTCGATAGAGGCCCCGGCGCTGCGCTCCTCTCTTATCGGCTCCGAGCAGGACTCTCTGTCTCCCTCCAGCCAATAATCAAACCCACGCACGCCTCTTTGACCCTTTCTATAAAAGCTTCTCCCAGGAGAAAATGGTCCCATGCTTAAAGCAAACACCCAGCGCCCCCCCTTCTCCTCCCTCCTCCCCCTCTTCCCCCCTTCTCCTCCCTCCTCCCCCCTCCTCAGATACTTAGCATGGTTGGCTCTGGTAGTTCCGGCACGCTGAGAGCGTAGACAGGCTCAGTAACACCTTGGTAGCAGGAACACGCAGACTCTTCACATCCCGACTCATTGCTCCAGCACGCTCCAGAACCTGGACCAGCACCCCCCCACACCCTCCCCAACCCCCCCACCCCACCCCACCCTCCCACCCCCCCACACACACACAGTGAGAGAGTTAGTCAAATTCAGCCACGTAAAATCACAAACAGTTACATAGATTCACATGTTCATTCATGTGGTTGCCAGATCAGCATGAAAAGAGCCAGGTCTGTGCAGAAACAGAGCGCAATATGTAAAAAAATAAACCATAGACTGAGCATTTCTGATGAAACCACCGTTCCATGGCGTCTGAGCAGCAGGACCCAGTTAAGCCTCTCTAACCACCATATTCTCAGGACGCCCATGACAGTAACAATCTTAAATCCTGAGTCATGAATTTTAAATATTCTTTATCATTTCTTCGTTTCTCTTCTTGTGTTGATGCTGCTTCTGTTGCTGACTCAGCAGACTCTGCACAGGAGCTTCTGTCTGTTTGTGCACAAAAGGTGAATAAAAATCCTGAATCTCCAACCTCAATATGGGAATTTAAGAGTCAACCCTGTTTTTTTATTCTCAGAGCGAAGGCAAAGGAAGGCTGCAGCAGAAGCAAACAGCGCCATCTAGTGTCCAATATGTGAGCTGTGCGAGGACTGCAGAGGAGCAGCTGCAGAGGAGAGGAGGAGGGGAGGAGAGGAGGAGGACAGGAGAGGAGAGGAGAGGAGAGGAGAGGAGAGGAGAGGAGAGGAGAGGAGAGGAGAGGAGAGGAGAGGAGAGGAGAGGAGAGGAGAGGAGAGGATGAGAGGAGAGGAGAGGAGAGGAGAGGAGAGGAGAGGAGAGGAGAGGAGAGGAGAGGAGAGGAGAGGAGGAGCAGTCTGCAGCACTTCCTCCTCCTCTTCTCCTCCTCTTCTTCTCCTCTTCTCCTCCTCTTCTCCTCCTCTGTTCTCCAGCCAGACGACACAGGTGCAGCATTCCCAGTCAGACTCGGAGCGTCGTGGATCGATGTGTTCCTGGGAGCGCTGCCAGGCAGCCTGGTACCCCGGCCCTGGTCCGGTCCGAGGCCGCCGCCTCCCCTCACACACACACACACACACACACACACACACACACACACACACACACACACACACACACACACACACTGCAGGCTGCTGCTGGATCCCTGCATGCTCCCATACAGCCCCACATTCATCACAAGTGTGGATTTGCTTTTGTGATTTTGTGATTTTGTGCGTTGGGTGTGAAAGCCTCGGCCCGCAGAGACGCCTGACGGAGGAGCGAGGACAGAGAAGCCTCCACCGGCCAGAATGCGGAGGCGTTCTCTGTTGCTTGTGAGGATAATGATCTGGCCTGTGTGTCGGGGAGAGGAGGGCAGCCGGGGCGGAGCTGGAGCCGAGGAAACATGTCTGTGGTTTATTGCTGCCTGTGGGCACCAGCAATCTGAGGGAGCGGAGAAAGTGAGAGAGAAGGAGGAGGAGGAGGAGGAGAAGGAGGAGGAGAGGCCGGTTGATATGAGGACACATCCTCATATCACATAAAGCCACCATCTAATATGACGTTCTCCACAAAAAGCCGAGGACGAGGAGGAGAGAGCGCTTTCACATCCAGCCATCTCTACAGATCTGCAGCTTCACATCCAATGTCTTCATATTTGTAATGTACGAGCACAGAAGCCGCGGCTCTCTCCTGCTGCCAGCCCACCACAAGACACCAGGAGGTGTGAGGAAAGTGTCAGGGAAAGTTCTGTGTGTCAGACTGAGGTCCGGTCTGCAGCTCATCTGAGAGGCACAATGTGCTCTGAGTGCTCATCATTATCTCACTGTGATGAATTAGTAACTTGTTAATTAAACATTCGTGCAGGAGAACTCCAGCTTCTCTGATTTTATTCTCATTCGAGCGCGGATCTGGAATAAGTGGGACAGTTGCTGCTGAATTTTTTAATATCTTTGTCTTTTTCTCAGGTTTTCTACCAGCATGGAAATATTCCGTTGTTTGGGAGTGAGAAATCCGATGGAAGGATCTGGAAACGATCCGAGGACCCTCAGCAGGGTTAGCTGAGCGCTGCTTTCATCAGACGCCTCGTTATCGTCCTGGAGTTCCTGTCTGGCTGTGACCTGCTGGATCCGGGACAACCAGGGGCCTATGCTGCTTAACGAAGGGCCACTCATCCAGGTCTGTCTGGAGCCCCCCCCCCCCCCCATTACTCCTCCACCCCCCCTCTCATTTGTGCTCCCCATTAGTAATCCAATTACACACGCTGGCTCCTGCCAGGGACGTTGCTGATCGCTCCTTAATCATGTTAAACTTTCAGCTCCTTCGGTTGTTTGTCTCATCTGGAGCAGGAGCGTGTTCAGCGGGAGGACACAGGAATGACCCCGGATAATGACCCGGGACTGGGAAGCTCCCCCGCTCCGGGCGACGTGCTCCTCCGTCCCAGGGAGAGCACCAGACCTCCACTAATTGACACGCTGTGTGTGTGTGTGTGTGTGTGTGTGTGTGTGTGTGTGTGTGTGTGTGTGTGTGTGTGTGTGTGTGTTGGGGGGGGTTCAGAGAGGAGAGACTCCATCCGGGATCCGGCTTTACATTCTGTAGGAGTGGAAGTCGATATTCCCAGAGCTCCCGGGGGTTTTGAACAGAGGAGAACTGGTGAGAAATGTTGACAAACAGATAATGAGTCGGAGGCGAGATGAAGCGCGCCTCACATGCCTGCGTCTCTCTGCCGGAGCAGATAAACATCCTCAAAGTGTAACTGCCCTGAGAGATAAGGAGGGAATCTCATCTGCTCTCCTTCTCCTCCCTCAGACCCGCCCCCGGCTCCGAGGAGCTGAGGAGACGCAGGGTCCATCCAGCGACGAGACGGGAGAGGATGGATGCTTCCACTGTTCCCAGCTACAGACACAAACTCCTCCTCCATCAGATTAAGGATTGTTATTTTCATTTTAATCTCTATTCTAAGCTTGGGCAGAAATATTGGATAATTTGTCCTATTACTCGCCAGAACTGTGATTCCATCTACTTCCTCCTCCTTCTGAAGAAACACAGTTGACCTTTGACCTCCTCTGGCAGCGTGTGAGCTCAGCAAAGTCAGTGTTGTTTCCAGAAGAATGTGTCCAACATCCCGGGATGTTTAGACCTGAACATCTCAATAAAACCTGGACAAGAAACTGCTGAAACACAGCTCCTCTCCCGCATACCACATGGTACCACATGGTACCAGGGTTATTATGGGATGGAGCAGGACCACATGGTACCAGGGTTATTATGGGATGGAGCAGGACCACATGGTACCAGGGTTATTATGGGATGGAGCAGGACCACATGGTACCAGGGTTATTATGGGATGGAGCAGGACCACATGGCACCAGGGTTATTATGGGATGGAGCAGGACCACATGGCACCAGGGTTATTATGGGATGGAGCAGGACCACATGGCACCAGGGTTATTATGGGATGGATGGATGTAGGCCCTGCTTCCTGAGGTGAGGCTGGTGTGATCAGGAGCTACAGGCCACAGTTTCTTTGTGTCCGCTGCTTGTTACCAGCTCCGTGTTGCTGGGAACACTCTCTCCTTCTCTCTCCTGCCGAGGCCGACAGACCCGGAACAATAAGTGTGTCCAGCGTCGGCTCAGGCAGAGACAGCCCAGGGTCTGTTACACATCCACAGATGTTACAGATGTTGTGAACGGAGCTGTTTACTTATTCATGAGCAGCGTAGGGAGAGGATGACTCTCCTCCTCCGCTACTACAGCTCCGGCCGGGGATATTTCCAGCGCACTTTCCCAGGATTTGTTGTGGGATTCAGTGGCTGTGACCTGGTAGATCTGTGTCAGAATAACAAGAGTAACAGAGTAAAACAGCTCGAGGAGGGAGGAGGACCCTGGGGGTCACCCGGGCAGCCACAGAGGACACGTCTTTAGATGATCCTCCTTCATAGTTTTAGTGGAGCCTGTTTCTAGATAAGATTTTGAGTAGAAAGCATTGAATGGGTCTTAGTTGTTCTCTGATGTTAACATAGAAAGTCTGACTCCTTTCATGCTGATCTGGCAACCACACATAGGCTGCATGCTATACGCAACTCGTATACGTGACTGAGTGACTTTTTTTATGTTATTTATGTGTTGATTTAACCCTTACTTTTCAAGGTAACATTTCTTAGAACACATTCTCATTTGCAATCCCAACCTGGCAATTTGTTTCCTTGAACTAATAGGATTTGAAAGTTCAGACTTCTAATAAAGACTTAATGCAACACCCTAACCTGCTCCCAGTTTCCCCAGTTTGACACCTGATGTCCCCCAGCGTCTCCAGCCCTCACTGCTCACTGAGGCGTCCTGGAACAGAGGAGCTGGCTGTGTGCTGATGAAGCCCGTGTGTGGAGCTTGAACTCCTGAGACGAGATGGAGCTCCTTCTTTGAGGTGAAGCAGGTTGAACTCTCGGTTAAAGAGAAGTCTTGACCTCGATCTATGAAACATGGATGCACAGCGTGACCTCTCCTGGGGGTCGGAGGAGCCGAGGGAAAACACAACAACAACAAAAAAACAACCCAGAAAACGGTTTGT
Source organism: Karalla daura (assembly GCA_029224185.1). Lineage (NCBI taxonomy): Eukaryota > Metazoa > Chordata > Actinopteri > Chaetodontiformes > Leiognathidae > Karalla > Karalla daura. Next base: position 1,102,404 of record CM055207.1, on the reverse strand, counting down.
GTGCTCCTCACGTGGCTGCAGCCGTAAACAGGGCAGCGTGTGCACAGTGAGATGTCGCTCCTTCATTTTTCATGCATCGTTTTTTCAGCGTTCTGACCTCCACCCTACGAGGAGCGCACACATAAATCTTTGACACCGAAATGTGGAAAGCTGCAGGAAGAAACCCCCCGAGCAGCTGAGGGTGAGACACAGGCCTGGAGAGCAGATCAGACGAGCTCGTCTGGAGGAAAACAAACAGAGCAGCAGCACTGACACTCCCCACAACTAAACCTGCAGCTTCACTAACTAACCAGCTACACTAAATAACTAACTAATAGCAGAGATGCTGCTGAGAGCTCAGCCCAGCTGGTACTGTCAGGTCGGTCCGCTGAAGGTGTTTTCAGCCGTAGTTCTTGCCACATCCCATAATTTAGGAGTTGTTTTTATTGTGATTTGTAGCTTTTACACCTTTCTAGGGCTGAAGTTAAATGTGGTTACAAACAGAAGACTGACCTCCTGAGACCTGCTCACATCAGAGCAGAGTCAGTGATTCACAGCAGCAATAAACACAAACAAACTGAGATAGAAAAGAAAATAGAACAGAGATGATTTTACATTTCACTGAGATGACACAGTGTGCACCTCCTCTGCACCTCCTCCTCCAGCTCCTGCTCCATTACTCAGCCTCTGGGCCTCTGTCCACCACCGTGGTGGGGGAGGAGGAGGAGGAGGGGGAGGAGGAGGGAGAGGAGCAGGAAGAGAAGGAAGAGGAAGAAGAGGAGCCACAGGAGCAGTAGCAAGATGGGGAGGAGGAGCAGGAGGAAGCCTGAGATAATCAATGATCTAGAGGAGTCACTAGAGGTGTTTGTTTCTACAGCAGCAAATGAACACACACACACACACACACACACACACACACACACACACACACACACTAGAGACTGGACACTGCACCATCTCATTTCCCTGTTCTCTCCCTCAATCCCTCAACCTCGTCCTCCAACTCCTCTTCATCTTCTCGTCTTTCTCCTCCTCCTCCTGCTCCTCCTCCCCTTTCTTCTCCTCCTTGTCTTCCTTCTCCTGCTCCTCCCCCTCCTCCACCTCTTACTGACCCAATCACCATGACGACCTTGAGGAGGACAGTTTGGCCATAAGACCCGTTTCTCTTTTTTGTCCTCCTCCTCCTCCTCCTCCTCCTCCTCCTCCTCCTCCTCCGCTCCATCGTCCTCCCTCCTCTTTCTTCTTTTAATCCTCCTTGTCTCCTCTCTGATTTATATGAGCAGGGTGAAGACAATAGCCACTCAGCGAGGAGGGGGAGGGGAAGGAGTGGGAGGAGGAGGAGGAGGAGGGGAGGAGTCGTTTCTTCTCCTCCTCAGAGTGGAGCCATAAACCTCCAGCAGCGTCTCCACTGACCTTCGACCCCCGACACCCCGCGGCCCGTGTCTGTCCAGAAACATCAGCATGAATAAATAGCATCAACGTGAGAACTATGTGGCCTGTTCTGACTGGATTCTGATCAAAGTCAGTGATTGACTGAAATCATTCCAGGGAAACAGAGGAAAAAACACTTTTCACCTCGTCTTTGATAAAGAATCTGTTTCTACGGATCTATGTGAGCTCCAAAACATCATCACACGTAATCTTTAGTTTTGAAATTAAGCTCAAAACAGAACGAGATGTAAAGCCATGAGTCAGCATGAAAGGAGCCAGACGCTGAGGCATTCCTGATGGAACCAGAGTTCATAGCTTCTATGTTCAGTCAGGAAGGAGAGGAGCTGCCCTGGACCCCGTGGTCCCCTGTAACCCCTCAGGACCTTCATGTGCTTCATTCTAGTTCTGACAGATGTAAACCATGACGAGACTGTGAATTACAACATGAAACCTCGTTATTGTCCAGGTTTAACAGCTTTTTCTGTAGGTTTAAGTTGACTCATGAAAAACTCATCTCTCAGAAAACTTTACATTACATTCAGGTTATTCATATTGCAGTGAATTGCTTTTATGTATTTATTTTTTTTAGCTGTATTCTATAATAATCAGAATTTCAGAATAAAGTTTTCCAATACTTCACTTTGAACCATCAAAGAAAGCTAGCACGATTTACTTTTGCTAAGTAACTGTTACTGATTGACAGGTATGTAGGTACATATATTGTCCTTGTACTGAATGCTGAATGTATTTAATGTCCATGAAAACATTAAGTAAATGATAATTACATTATATTTCAGCATAATATCTTTTTCAAGTTAGTAGTGAAGTCTCCTTCACTTTGTCCCAGACAGGATGAGATTCGACTCTGATTCAAACTGTTCATTTATAATGATAACAATAGAGACAACACAGCTGTTATTTTACACTAATTATGTTTACATGCTTGTCTCATCCTAATCATTGTGCCAGCAGCTGCATGTCATACATCACCAGAGTTTACTAATAAGCTCTGAACTACCTGTTGTGTCACCTTCCTCATCTGCGCCTCCCCCTCCCCCTCCTCCCCCTCCCCCCCCTCCTCCCCCTCCTCCTCCTCCTCCTCTTCGACCGTCTGCACGTCGCCTTCCCTCGTCTTCATCTTTGCGCCGACACTGATGTGTTTTTGTTGTTTGGCTCTCAGCTCGCTCGCTCTGAGCTGAGATGAGATGAACAGGTAACGTGACAGTCACAAACAGGAAGTGGCTGCTCCCTGGAGACGGAGCTGTTCATGCGCCTCCTGCAGCTCCAGCAGAGGGAGGAGGAGAGGAGGACACTCATTAGAAGATGAAGACACTTTCTCTTCTTATCACACAGTTGTTGGACTTTTGGATTCAGCGGACGGATCGTCTGGACCTCCTCCTGAGCTGCTGCTTGTTTGGTCTCTAGAACGTTCACGTCAGAACCTGAACTTTATGGGAAGCAAAGTGCTCTTGTATCCACCTGTTTTTACCCCTGAAAGAACCCCACAGGATGACGCCTCTCATCACACATCCAGTATGGATGCATACAACACATATGTGTAAATAAGTCAAACATGATGTTTACAGATCCCAAACACAAACAAGCCTGAGCAGAGAGGTGCGGCCTCTGTTCAGGCTTCCAGCTGCCCTTCATGATCCAGAGCGTCCGAGGATGCGGGCGTGATGATGTCACTGGCTGGGAACAGACTGGCGGCGTTCAACAAAACCAAGGTGAAAAAGATGTTTCATTCGAGCTGCACTCAAAGAAAAGAACATCTCAGGTGGACTGCATTTTATCAAGGATTTAGATTGGAGGTGATTAAATAAATGAAGTTCTGTTCAGTGTAAAGAGAGGACGAGTGTCTCAGTCTGTGGAGCGATGAAGCCAGAGAGCCTCAGCTCTGAGGCCGGAGAATCACTGGAATGTCCTTGTGTGTGTGTGTGTGTGTGTGTGTACTAAAACAAAAGTGCTCACCTCAGTGGGTGGCTCTGAATGTGTGTGTGTGTGGGGGTGAGCTCAGCCTCCTCTCTGAGCCCCTCGGGGATAAACAGGTAGAAATACACTCTATCAGTTTTAATGCAGCCCTCCAATTTCCACCCCGGGTGGGAACAGATTCTATCAGTGCTTCCAGGCCCGGCTCCATCCCTCCATCCCTCCATCCCTCCATCCCTCCATCCCTCCATCCCTCCATCCCCTCCATCCCTCCATCCCCTCCATCTCTCCATCTCTCCATCCCTCCATCCCTCCATCCCTCCATCCCCTCCATCCCTCCATCCCTACATCCCCTCCATCTCTCCATCCCTCCATCCCCTCGATCCCTCCATCCCTCCATCCTTACATTCCTACATCCCTCCATCCCTCCATCCCTCCCTCCCTACATCCCCTCCATCCCTCCATCCCTCCAACCCTCCACCCCTCTATCCCCTCCATCCCTCCATCCCTACATCCCTACATCCCCTCCATCTCTCCATCCCTCCATCCCTCCATCCCTCCATCCCTCCATCCCTACATCCCCTCCATCTCTCCATCTCTCCATCCCTCCATCCCTCCATCCCTCCATCCCTCCATCCCTACATCCCCTCCATCTCTCCATCTCTCCATCCCTCCATCCCTCCATCCCTCCATCCCTCCATCCCTACATCCCCTCCATCTCTCCATCCCTCCATCCCCTCGATCCCTCCATCCCTCCATCCTTACATTCCTCCATCCCTCCATCCCTCCATCCCTACATCCCCTCCATCCCTCCATCCCTCCATCCCTCCAACCCTCCACCCCTCTATCCCCTCCATCCCTCCATCCCTCCATCCCTACATCCCTACATCCCCTCCATCTCTCCATCCCTCCATCCCTCCATCCCTCCATCCCCTCCATCTCTCCATCTCTCCATCCCTCCATCCCTCCATCCCCTCCATCCCCTCCAACCCTCCATCCCCTCCATCCCTCCATCAGAGTCGGCCGCCTCCGCCTTCTTTTGTTTTTCTGTCTATGTCTCCAGCAGGTGACGGAGGCCGCAAAGATGCTCTTCTTTATTTTTACTTTTAATCTATTTAACCTTTCATGTTCTTGTGAAACTGCAACAAAAAGGCACACTTCACTATTTGTGTGCCTCTAGAGCACATTAGTCCAGGTCCAGGTGAAAAGCTTCTACATGCAGGTCTGTTTGTCCCACAGAGGTTGGACGGTGGTTCAAACACTGTTAGTGAGTCTGTGATGATGCTAAAAGGCAGATTCACCCATTTGTTCACGTTACGCTGTTGCACCACGTCTGAAGCCTCCACACACAGACTTCTAACGCCTGGACCAGTTTATCTAGAGAGGATGCGAGCAGGGAGGGAGGCAGTAATAGGGAGCTGTGGGGGGGGGACGGGACGGGGGGGGGGGGGGGGGGGGGCTCTGACTGTTTAAATGCTCACAGACGCCCATGCGTGTCGAGACTGCCAATCCTGTGGGAAATCAGGGCCCGGGAAGCCGTCAGGCTCCCTGGAAAGATCCCGTTTCTAAAGCGCAGCGATCTGACATTTTGAGATGTGAAGCGGCCGAAACCACCTGCCACATCCAGCGGTTTGATACCGGGCTCAGGGAAATGGGTCTCATTTGTTAAATTCTCAGATCTCGTCGCTTCCTGTTCTCTCCTTCCTCCTCTTGTCTCCAGATTCATCATCGTTGAGCCACAACTTTTTGTGAAGTGCCTGGATATCTCTGTAATGAGAACAACCCCCCAGATATTATTGATCTATGTCCTCAATTACCTTCCAACTCTCAATTATTTAATACAGTTCCAGCTCCTTCTGCTTTCCAGACGTTGTTCAAAGAGAAGCGAGGGAGGTTTACTCAGCAGCCGCGTCTCCTCCTGGCACAGATAGAGTGTTTCTGTGCTCCACGTCCCTGCTGATTGATTCGCTGCTGTAACTCCCTCTCCAGGGCCCTCGCTCGGTAAAGAAAGCCTTTCCCAAGTTATCCCCCTGCTGCCAAGGTGACCAGACCCCCCCCCCCCCCCGCTTCATAATGTCTCCACAGCTCTGCAGGTTTACTGCTCGGCCTGCGGAGCCGTCGCTGCTATTGCCCAGGTTTCAGAGACAGAACGCAGAGCTCCGATCACGACGTGCTCTTACAGTAGAAGCCAGGCGCCATGTGAGGGAGGAAGCGCTAATGAAAGACTAGCATCATGGAGCTGGTTTATCAGCACACTTCACTTTAGTGAAATCTCTCCTCCCGAGCTGGAGACAAACTCAGTGAGCTGCGGTGGTAACAGCCCTGCAGCGGCAGCACCTCCTCCAGAGCAGTCAGGAGGAGAGCAGGAGGAGAGCAGGAGGAGAGCAGGAGGAGAGCAGGAGGAGAGCAGGAGGAGAGCAGGAGGAGAGCAGGAGGAGCGGGCCCATCCTCGCCAGCCCTAATAGAGAGGAGCGGCGGAAAACACGCTGCGGCTGTTTTAACTGCAAATCTCTCTCAGGCATCATTTTTTGAAGAATTTTATTTGGCTTGTTTTCATCTCTCGCAGACACCCCGGGGTTCGCTCTGTCATGTACCAGCTCAGAGGAGGAGGAGGAGGAGGAGGAGGAGGAGGAGGGAAGAGTTTTGTGTTTAATATGAAAACAATAAAATGCGTATCGATCCGCCTCGTATCCACATGTAGTTTGAAAGCTGTTATGGATGTTTCCCGTTTCCTGAGCTGCGCCCTCGCAAAACAAGTGGGACACACACAGGGAGGGAGGGAGCGGCTGACGGATGTGGCTAATATCTGGACCCATATTACTGCAAATGAGAAACCCCCCAGAGGACGCACACAGACACAGCTTTGCATTCACCTCCTCCCCGGAACACAAATGTCATAGTCGATAACAGCATCTGAAACCGCAGGATTGATCCCTCTGTTTGTTTATTAAAGCGGCTCTCGTCGATGCTTTTTGCTCTGTTAATTAATCAGACGTGTGGTGTGAAAGGTTGAATTTTCACACCACATAAAGATTTTTTTGTCCCTTTTTGCCGATACTTTCAGTTTTGAGAACGAGATGAATTAGAACTAAAACAATTAACTACGAGAGGCTGAAAGTCAGCCCGTAGGTGTCAGCTGGTTGTCACAGCTTTCACATCTCACTCAGGATCAAAGCTCGACACCCTGGAAGATGAGAGGCCTCTCAGCTGTGTGTGTGTGTGTGTGTGTGTGTGTGTGTGTGTGTGTGTGTGTGCGTGTGTGTGTGTGTGTGATGACAGCAGCAGCATTGTGGGTAATATTCAGATGTTCTCTTTCTGGAGGAGGCGAGAGGAACATCAGGTGAGATAACCTGAGACTGATCCACCAGAGGCAGCAGCAGCTCTGCCTGCTGCAACGCAGCATTAATGCCGAGCTGGAGCGTCTAACCTCAGGGCTGCACACACACACACACACACACACACACACACACACACACACACACACACACACACACACTGCTCACAGAGAGAAACAAGCTGCAGGTAAACTTTAATAGACTACTGCTCCATAGATACACTCTGATAAGCATGCAGGTAAACACACTCTGCATGGTGTCTGTATGTGTGTGTGTGTGTGTGTGTGTGTGTGTGTGTGTGTGTGTGTGTGTGTGTGTGTGTGTAGGAAAATAATGATTTTTGATGTATATTTTCAGCTGGAGCATCTCAGATAAAGGCTGTCGTTGTGGTCTGGGTCTGTCCTGGTTATCAGTCCTGTCTGTTCACTGGGAGCTGAGTATAAAGTGAAACCAGGTGAAGCAGCTCTGACTGACGTGGCTCAATAAGAAACGATGCTTTTCCAGATCTTTAATTCAGAGCCGCTGCTGGGGAGGAGGGGGGGGGGGCTCAGCTGAGCTGGGAGGGTGTCTGGCGCCCCCTAGCGGCCGGACCGACCAGCACAGGTGCGTCGGGATGCAGGTTCACCCTCCGAGCACAGCCGTCCCTGGTAAACACACAGGCGCGGTGCTGAGCAGGTCAGGGCTGGATGTAATTCCTCCTCATTGCACTGCTCTCCATCTGCAGGCTGGGGGCGGGTGTGTGTGTGTGTGTGTGTGTGTGTGTGTGTGTCTCACTCCTATTTTCTTGTCATATTCTGCAGCAAACGTCATGCATATGGCAGAGAAATCACTTTGAGCCATGAAGGACTCAGCTGAAGGAAAGCCATGTAATCTGCAGCGTTCCTCAGTTAATCGGGGGGGGGGGGGGGGGGCCTTTAGAGTGTGTGTGTGTGTGTGTGGGAGGGGGGCTTTAATAAGTCATGGAATCATTCATGGAGCCACTCGGCTGCTCTGTTAGGAAGGTGGGGGGGTCTCTGAGCCAGGCTGCAGGACATCCAGGAGAAAATTGAAGCACAGAGTATTGCTGCCTCCAAGAAATCCAAAATGACCACACACACACAAGCACACGCACACGCACACACACACGCACACACACACGCACACACACACACACACACACACACACACACACACACAGCTAGCTGAGGCAGAGAAGAAATAAAATGGAGGGTTTGCATTTTCTTGCTTCCTGTGGCTTGTGTGACATTTCAGAGAGCAAACACACACACACACACACACACACACACACACACACACACACACACACACAGTGAAGAGCTTTGACATATTTGCATGTCTCGACACATCTTTTTTTTCCCGTCATTACACTTAATTATCTGCAGAGATTGAGTTGCTCACACAACCTCTTCAACTCGGCAAATTGAAAATTCTCCTTGACTGGTTTCAACTGGATTTCACTGGTAAAGTCCTCCGTTTCCCTTCAGCACGACTCGTCTCTCAGAATGGGATGAATCTGCTCATTTACTCTGCATTGTTGTTGCTACTCATGGTTTATTTTAGATCTATTCAATGTACATTTCATTTATTTATACCATGCTGTTTGCACTACTGGTTAAATGCCAAACGGGCCTTTGTGTGTGTGTCTGTCTTCACTTCTTGCTACCGTGATAAAAGCGCATTTCCTGGATGTGGAACAAATAAAGGTTTGTTTTATTTTATCTCGTCTAATTCTTTGACTCTATTCTACTGAAGATACCTTGAATCTTGATACTGGTGGTTCTTACCTGAGTAAATACAATGTCCTTTGTGGGGGATGGGTACATAATATATAAGTAATAAACCCCCCGACCCACTGACCCCCCATAAACAATATAATCATCCCCTCCCCCTCAACAGGGCCTTAGATCACCTACTTTCAAGATTCAAGATATCTTCAGTAGAAGGAAATATAGACTGGATTAGATGAGATGGAATCAAACAAACCTTAATTTGTTCCCCAGTCAGTGAATTACATACTTCCTGTGTTTACTGTGTTTACTTACACTGAGCATGTGGGCTGAGGAGCGGAGCAGCTAAACTGTTCCTGGAGCAGCTGTAATGTCCTCGTGTGTTTGGAGGTGTTGGAGCAGAGCTGAGGCTGCGCGGGTCGAGCTGCTGCCAAAACCTCTCAACACAATTATGTCAGGTTCAGTCGACACCCAGCCAGACCCTCGCTGCTGGGAGGGGGCGTCCTCCAGCTGGGAGGGCGTTCATTTGTGGGTGTGAACTGGGAGCTGGGAACTGGGTGAAACTGCCCCAGTCGTTAAGGAAGACTGCAGAGGTTTCTCTGCGTCTCTCACCAGAGCTGAGGAACCCTGACGAGGACCTCACAGCTGGTCCTTCACAGCCATCAAATACCTGAGACGCTCCAGAAACTTCAAACACCTGAACTGAGAAGTTTGTGTTTGTGAGGCGACGCTTCACAGTGAGAGAAGCTGCAACAAGTGAAACTCTCTGACTGGAACCAACATGGACGTCCAGTAAACCACAGATGTCATGGAACGACGTCTGATCAGTTAAAATTCCCTTTAGTTAAAACCACTAATTAGAGTTTAGAGAAGGAAAGGTAATAGATAGATAGATAGATAGATAGATAGATAGATAGATAGATAGATAGACAGACAGACAGACAGACAGACAGACAGACAGACAGACAGACAGAAAGAAAGAAAGAAAGAAAGAAAGAAAGAAAGAAAGAAAGAAAGAAAGAAAGAAAGAAAGAAAGAAAGAAAGAAAGAAAGAAAGAAAGAAAGAAAGAAAGAAAGAAAGAAAGAAAGGCGAACACCAGGTTCGGTGGGTGTGAGGTGTGAGTTTTACGGAGGGTCAGTGAAGGCAGCACGTAGATAGAAGCCCCCGGCCTCGTGCCGTCTCTGGATGCGATGACGTAGTGATGGGGGCGGGGCCCGTGCACAGGTGAGGTGCCTGGCTCAGGTAGAGGAGAGGAGATGAATCCAGAGGAGCGGCAGAGCTGAGCTCCGTTAGACGGTGTCCCCGCCGGTCCTCCCCGGTCCTCCCCGGTCCTCCCCGGTCCTCCCCCGGCATGTCCCGCTGCCTGGGCCGCTGCCTGGGCCGCTGCGCCCCGCTGCTGCTCCTGGCCCTGGTGTTCGACGCTGCGGGGCTGGTGGTCCTGCTGGTCGGGGTGTTCGGGAACCTCACCCTGGACGGACGCTTCTACGGAGACTTCCTGGTCTTCACCGGCGCAGTCATCGTCTTCCTCAGCCTGGTCTGGTGGCTGCTCTGGTACACCGTCAACCTGCCGCTCCAGGACGCCTCCAGGTCCGGGTCCAGGTGCACCTCCAGGTCCGGGTCCAGGTGCACCTCCAGGTCCGGGTCTCTGGACCTGAGCTTCAGACACTGGGCCAGGAAGTTCTCGGAGAGACTCTCCTCTGGAGGGAAGAAGCCTCTGGAGTGTGGTGAGGAGAAGATGGACAAGATGAAGGAAGTGAAGAAGGAGGAGAAGGTGAGGAGCATCTCCAAGGACTGGAACCAGCGTCCTGGGTCTCTGACCAGCTATGACAACAAGGGCTACGAGGAGGGGTCCGAGAGCATTACTCCAGGAGAGAAGAACGTGGAGCTGGGGCTCCTCAGGGGCCCAGACCTGGACCCAGGTCTCCTCAGGGGCCCAGACCTGGACCTGGTCCTGCAGGCAGCAGAAACCAAAGCCGAGAGGCTCCTCTGACCTCAGCTGGTGAGTCTACAACCATAAACACCCTCATTTACTGTAAGAAGAGAGAGGAACCTCCTGGTGTTCCTCTGAGTCCTGCAGATACTGAACATCTCTCACAGTTCACATGTTCATTGATGTTATAATTCATCAGAAACTGACTGACTGTTCACAGATATCTATACAATCTATTCCAAACATTCAGGAGGTCTTTCACAGACCCGGCTGGGCCCTGGTGAAACGGGCTTTAACCATTTACAGTTTTTCTCCCCCCCCCTGTCTCTCTCTCTCCCTCTCTCCGTCTCTCTCTCTCTCTCTGTCTCTCTCTCTCCCTCTCTCTGTCTCTCTCTCTCTCCCTCTCTCTGTCTCTCTCCCCCCCCCTCTCTGTCTCTCTGTCTCCCTCTCTCTCTGTCTCTCTCTCTCTCCCCCCCCCGTCTCTCTCTCTCCCTCTCTCTGTCTCTCACTCTCTGCCCCCCTCGTCTCTCTCTCTCTTTCAACATTTCCTGCGATACTGCCTTTATCTCTTGCTTTATTTTAACATATTTCATATTTTGCTATTTACAGTCTATCTGTATGAAACTGTGCTGGTTTTGTGCAGTCGGGTCACAACCCTCAGGCCTGTATGACAATCAAGCTTCCTGGAATCCTGGAACCTTGGAATCATTACAGGCAACTCCTTTAAGGTTTTGATGTTTAGAAAGAGACAAAAAAGCTCAGAAACGCAACAAACTGTGACCTGCTGCATCTCCACACCATAAGAACCAGGCACAAGTGGAACATAGAGCTTCAAAGCAGGATCCACTCTGACTGTTTTTTTCATCAATAACCCATAAGGATTTCTATTAGTTACGTCTAAAATGAAGAAAGATGTCATTGTGACAAAATCCAGGACAGTCACGACCCAAAACGTTTCTTATTGTTTCACTGCATCATCCTGGAAATGAACGACATCAACGTTGGCTTTAATGAAATCAAACGCATCAGTGTGTTTTTTTTAGTACCTTTAGAATCTGTAGTTCACAGTCTGAAAAGGAACTTGTGTACACAGTCCCTCCTCTAACTGGGGCGGCACACTTCAGGATAATAATGATTCCTTATTGAATCCTGGACCATCCTGGACCATCCTGGACCACCCTGGACCCCTGGACCATCCTGGACCATCCTGGACCCCTGGACCACCCTGGACCACCCTGGACCTCTGGACCATCCTGGACCTCTGGACCATCCTGGACTACCCTGGACCACTCTGGACCACCCTGGACCATCCTGGACTACCCTGGACCACTCTGGACCACCCTGGACCATCCTGGACCTCTGGACCCCTGGACCACCCTGGACCATCCTGGACCTCTGGACCCCTGGACCATCCTGGATCACCCTGGACCATCCTGGACCTCTGGACCATCCTGGACCACCCTGGACCTCTGGACCATCCTGGACCTCTAGACCACCCTGGACCATCCTGGACCTCTAGACCATCCTGGACCACTCTGGACCTCTGGACCATCCTGGACCACCCTGGACCTCTGGACCATCCTGGACCTCTGGACCACCCTGGACCTCTGGACCACCCTGGACCTCTGGACCATCCTGGACCACCCTGGACCATCCTGGACCTCTAGACCATCCTGGACCACTCTGGACCTCTGGACCATCCTGGACCTCTAGACCATCCTGGACCACTCTGGACCTCTAGACCATCCTGGACCACTCTGGACCTCTGGACCATCCTGGACCTCTGGACCACCCTGGACCTCTGGACCTCTGGACCACCCTGGACCTCTGGACCACCCTGGACCTCTGGACCACCCTGGACCTCTGGACCACCCTGGACCACTCTGGACCTTCTGACCCAGCCAGCAGTCTGAGCACACCCAGACAGAAACGTTCACCTGGCTCCTGCGTCTGTGCAGCAGTACAATAATAACTTTGGTATCATCAGTGATCAGACGACACCTGCAGAGAGCACACGCACACACGCACGCACACACGCACGCACGCACACACGCACGCACGCACGCACGCACGCACGCACGCACGCACACACGCACGCACGCACACACACACACACACACACCCAGACCCTGCAGGACCCTCCTGCTCACCCCTCTCATGAATATGTGTAGTCGTAATCATTTCCATCCTGGGCCTGTGAGGAGCTCTCCAGTGGCCTGTGGCAGCTGTTAATGAATGAGGCCCCCGGCTGGAGGGCCCACAGACAGACGCCCCGGGGGCCAAGACACGCAAGCACAGTTTAATGGAACTCAGCGGTGCTTATTGATCCAGGGGAATGGAGAGAGAGAGGGAGGAGGGAGGTGGTCCTCCTCCTCCTCCTTCTCCCTCCATACATAGGATTATATACAGCTCTCACTCCTCTTCCTCGCTCCCTCCACTGGTTCCAGGTAGTTAACTTTAATGGGCCTGATCGAGCCTGGTTCCCTTATTATCTCACCCGGCTAATGATGTTGAGGCCCCCGCGTTGTGTTTCACACCAGAACAAACAGTGAGCACAGGCTTTACTGTAACAGGAGGAGGAGGAGGAGGAGGAGGAGGAGGAGGCAAAAACCCTCAGCTCCACTTACAAAACATGGAGTCATAAAAACAAAAGTGAAGAACAGATGCAGAGTAAAGTCAAAAAGTGAAAATAAAATGTGAGAAAAGATGAGAACAACAAACAAAAGCAGAGCAAACGGCAGGCAGCATCTTGATTTACCAGAAATGTATCAGGGAATGAGTTTAATATGGTAAATCAAAGAGCAAACCCTGGAACTGTCTGTGGAAGTTCAACAGTTCAACACTGTTTCCCAAATGACTTTCATCAAATGACAGTGGACGACAAATACAATTTTAGTCAAATATTTTATCCATTTTTCCTGGAGACTTCAGCTCTTTCAGCTTGTTTGAGACTGAGAAATGAAGCCTGGTTAAGTTCTGTGATCTGTTGGCGTCTGTTGTGTTCTGTCTCTTCTTCAAAGTTGATATTTTACAAACCAAACAACCGATTCATCAGGAAGCTCATGGACAGATTTGCTGCACTTCTAACTGGTTAATTCTCCTCAGTTTGTTTGTTGGAAGCCTTGTGGAGTCGGTACAAACTGGGAACGCTCTTGATTCTTCTCCAGTTTATGACGTCCTGGACACAGATTTCATCAGAGTCTTATCAGAGTCTTATCAGAGTTCTATTAGTTTTATCGCCACCTATTGACTGTGTGAAGCAGGCCTCCTCCTTGCACCAACAGCACCATTGTGTCGGCTCCTCCTCTGCAGGCTCAGAGCCAGCAGGTGAAGCTGCTATCGGCCTGAGAGGAGGCTCCCAGTCTGTGGTGCCAGTAACGGACTGGGAAACAGAGGGAGCGGCCCAGTCAGAGCTGACTGACAGACTTCTTATCTCCAGCTGCGTGTTTGTTCAAGTCTGAGCGCTTTATTAGAGCAGGATGGAGGCGCAGGATGGAGGCGCAGGATGGAGGCGCAGGATGGAGGCGCAGCCTGGAGTTAGGAACCTCATTCCTCTGTTTGAGACGCATCCACGTGGTTTCCAGTGAGAACATGTCAACACGGCTGAGATGGAGGAGCTCAGCCTCCATGGACCGTAGAGCATCTAATTCCACTCCATCATCTCTGAGGATCTGTGAAAGGCTTCAGTTTCTTGAATGATGGCGTTTCATCCTCGTGCCACTGGCATTTATCTTTTCTATGAAGTATTCACTTTGAAGAATTCCTTCCATAATGCATTCAGAGGAGCTGAAACTATGATCAGCTGTTATTTGGCAGATTTCTCAATCCAAGTCATTGATTCCTTTGCTCACAGAATCTATTGATGACAGTCTCCTCCAAGTTTTGTCCCTAATTTATTCTTTTGAATTCTGGTACAAAAATGCTCTCTGTGTACTCCATCAGACACATCGACCTGCAGTCTTGTGTTATCTTCTCAAACATCTAACGAGATGTTTCAGCGCAGTGACTCCTTCTGTCCAGTCTAGCAGAGCTGATGAAGGGTTTTCTCATGAACGTGTTTCAGCCAGCTTTATAAGCCTCTTTCTTCTGTCCTGTTCTTTTCCAGTGGCGTGTCCCATGCTGCAGGACGGATGGACAGAGCTCTCTCCTCCTCTTCCTCCACCGCGGCTCCAGACTCTGAGCTGGAGAACAAAAGTCACTTTTTATTTTTAAGATGAGCGAAGACGCTTTCTCAATCAGGGAGAAGCCCTGCGACGTGACTTGTACATAGCAGAGCTCTATTTTCTTTCTGTGACAGATGTAAATTATTTTGCTGGGAATAAAGTTTACATGTAATTAGATGTCGCTGTGGATCTGGAGTGATTCTTCCTGCCTGGTGTGGTGTGGCTGGCTCTGACCTCCTCTTCCTCGTCTGTTTGTGGAGCCTCATCCTCACTCCTCTAATTAGACGTTATGAGGGGTGTAACAGCACCCAGGTGCTCTGCTGCCATCCTGCGCCCACAGCTTGGAGGCCAGGAACACGTGTCCAGTGTTTCCAGTTTGTCCGACTGCTCCTGTGGGGCTGAGATAAGGATGCCAGGCGGCCGGAATGTTCCGTGTGGGTGGAATGACGAGCGTCTCGCCGTCATCGTTAAGGAAACACATTTCTGGCCTGTCACGAGGCCTCCGAAAAAATGTGAGATGCAGATAGAGAGAGGAATGTGACCAGAGGGTTAAAACTCTTCCTCCTGGTCGCCTCAGACTCAGACGCATGTCGTAGTGAACCAGCGGAGCTCTGAGGGATCTCCAGCAGCTCTGAGGGATCTCCAGCAGCTCTGAGGGATCTCCAGCAGCTATGACGGATCTCCAGCAGCTCTGAGGGATCTCCAGCAGCTCTGAGGGATCTCCAGCAGCTCTGAAGGATCTCCAGCAGCTCTGAGGGATCTCCAGCAGCTCTGAAGGATCTCCAGCAGCTCTTAAGGATCTCCAGCAGCTCTGAGGGATCTCCAGCAGCTCTGAGGGATCTCCAGCAGCTCTGAGGGATCTCCAGCAGCTCTGAAGGATCTCCAGCAGCTCTCCCATCATGGATTTCTCTGCCTACGTGGGGCGCTGCCTGCTCTTCTTCATCCTGGCCGTCTTCCTGGATGTGGTGGGCCTCCTCCTCTTCCTCATCGGCATCTTCGCTCCTCTCAGCTACTGGGATTTCTTCGTCTTCTCGGGACCCGTCATCATCTTCCTCAGCCTGGCGCTCTGGATCCTCTGGTACCTGGGGAACCTGGAGCTCCCGGAGGAGCAGCTGCTGCCCAGATGAGAGGAACGTCGTGCAGATTTGGGATTTTACTCTGGAAGGACAAACGTGGAACACGGATCTGGAGGGACGTATGAAACACCACGTATGACACCTTCACACTGCTCAGAGTGAGAAGTGCAAAGTATCAAATATAAAACCTCGGCCTCATGTCAAGAACATCCTGCACTTTAATAACGTTGATGATTCATAATTCAGAGAGATGAAACAAACAAACAAACAAACAAACAACTTGAATTATATTCTGCCCACGCAGCTCCTCTGCTGCCCACAGGCCCAGATCAGCATGGAGCAGGTGAGGAGGACCTGAGTGTGGAGGACGCACTGACGGGCTTGCTTATTTCACTCTCTCCTCAAAACCAGGACACACACACACACACACACACACACACACACAGGTTGTGAAACCTTAGCACTGGTCTCCATTCAGCAGGAACCAGTCGGACTGGGCCTCGGGCTCCGTCTCTGTGGAGACCTTGTTTTCTAGTTGAAGAAACATCAGAGCAACGCAGAGGAAACGATCGGACATCTCCTGTGTGGACCTTCAGAGGCAGGTTGCACAGACTGAGTTCTGATTGGTTGTTGTTATCTTCACATCAAGTATGTGGCACAACTAGTTTTTCTATTAGCGAAGGGTGAAGCCAGACACACCCTGGTTACGGTCTGGCTGATATTTAATCTGAGCTGCAGAATAATGGAGGCGCAGAGACAAACAGGAACAGTTCTGCTTTTAATTACTCTGGATTTACACGTGATCTTGATTGCATGACATGTTGAATTACGCTAAATAAGTGACTGCGATGTGTAGTTACAACGCTGGCTTGTAAACCGTCCTCCCACAAACCGCACTCACTCGTCTCGTCACAGTCTGCGTCTCCCGGCAGCGGAGGTGCGTTCAGGAAGGAGCCCACGCAGCGTCTGGAAATGTGTCAGACGACATGAAAGATTCATCTCCACACGCCGTGAGAATCGACTGACAAACGATTCCAACGTGTCACAAAGCGTCCGTCCCCAGGCCTCAGGTTCCAGCCTCACACCCCGGGTGTGTTTCCAGGCACCGCAGCCAGCGTGTGGGTGTGTGTGTGTGTGTGTGTGTGTGTGTGTGTGTGTGTGTGTGTGTGTGTGTGTGTGTGTGTGCGTGTGTGTGTGTGGCGGACATACTCACACACCTGCACCTGAACACGACACTGTTTGACTCAGAGTCGCGAAGACAAAAGGAGACGAGGATCATGTTTCTTGAGGTGTGTGTGTGTGTGTGTGTGTGTGTGCTGGTATGTATTTCATGCGGGGGGTTTTCTGTAAGGCTGGACTGAGGTCAAAGGTCTAAAATGTTGTATTAGTGAAATGTACCTGAGCTAAACCACAATATATTTATGCAAAATAACAACTTGGACATTGTTGAGTTTGACATAGCCTCATAACTCATTCACTCAGGTTATTGGAAAAGAGGAAAAAGCATCTTTAGCAAAAATGTATTCATTTATTTCCTTTTACTTTCTGTAGAATTTGTTCCATTCATGCTAACGGTAGCTTCCACCAGATGTGTGAACACATTTGCAGAAAAATCACAACAATAAAAGAATAAATCAAAACGACAAATCCTGCGAGACGTCACTGGACTTTGGGATTTCTTTCTCCAACAACGTTGGAACGTCACGAGCGTTCTGATTGGCTGAGGGCGGAGGCGAGGTGTTGGGAGAGGGTAGAGTTAGACCAATAGGGGCAAGAATAGAAAGAGAGTGGGGGAGATGTACTGTTATGTGTGGTTTGCAACCTGTGAGCAGCATGTGTTTATATCAGTGACTTATGTTCAATGTGATGTCAGTCCAGTCTCCAGCAGTGGCTCCTTCATCCTGGACAGTTCGTGTTTTGGATCAAATCAGTTTATTCTGGGTACAATGTTCCCAGCAGCTTTGCAGGACCTTCTGGAGGCTGGAGGCAGAGAACACACCCTGGACCTGTCTCTCTCCCACCCACACACACACACACACACACACACACACCATTCACTCTCACACTCACACCTAGGGTCAATATAGAGCCTTGAGCACACATGTTTTGGACTGTAGGAGAAAATCCACGCAGACATGGCAAGAACATGTTAATTCCACAGGAAAAGGCTTTTGGTCCAACCAGGATTTGAACCGGGGAGCTTCTCACTGCTTCACAGCTTCTTCAGATAATCAAAGACAAGCAAAGATTGGAGATAAATCCTCAAACATAAAACAGAGTTTTGAACACAAACTCTTTCTACTTGAGTCACGTGTCCCCCTCTGGAGACAGACAGAGTGTTTGGAGTTCTTTCAGTCTCTGCTGAAAGCTGAATGTTGCTGATAAAGCTTTGGCCCCTGCCAGCTGTGGTGAAGAGCCGTAAGTGGCAGTAAATGGTATGGAAATATCCAGACACCTGGATGTTACTGAGCACCAATCAGAGAGCAGCTGCAGGGTCAGGTGACCTGCCTCAGGCGTCACTTCCATTACTGCTACAAAAACCAGCTGAAATGAAGGTGCGCGCAGCGTCTGCAGCCCAAATCATTATAGACCTGTGCAACTGTGTTTCCTGTAAATGAACTCCTCGTTTAAGGATCTAATTTAGCTCACTGACCCCCCCCCCCCCCTCCACCTCACCCCATCCACTGAATGTGCACCTTAATGAGCTCCTAACTCGCCTAAAAGAATATCATTAGTCTGGTCTCAGGGGGACTTCCTTTGTAAATGTGTGTGTGTGTGTGTGTGTGTGTGTGTGTGAGAGAGAGAGAGAGAGAGAGAGTTTCTCTCGAGGTCAGAAGCTCTGAGCAGCATATCGATGTTAATGTAAACTCCAGTTTAAATAATTGGGGTGAACAATGGTGGGTCAGTAATTAGGGGGCCTGTGGTGGAGTCTCAGCAACATGAACAGTAAATTCATCTACATTCCTCTGCTGATGAGTTTGGGCCTCTGCTGTTCTTCACTTACATCCACCTGTCAGGTAAGTCTCTCACTCATTGTCTCAGCCAGTCTGCATGGGTATTCTGAATACGCGTCACTTCCATAGATGACTGAGTAATTCAGGGATGTCGGCTTTCTGTGGCTCCTTCCTCAGGTTAATTTACCTGTTGAACAGGAAACAAAGCTCTGGGTTAATAATGATCCTTTTGACTGGCGCTATGTAACCTCTGAACCTGTGATCTTCATCCGAGCTCGTCGCTGGTTACGGTAAGCTAAGAGCAGGTGTTTTCCTGTCATCGGATCGTGTTCCAGAATAAATCTTCCTCTCCTCGGGGTGTGTGTACAGACTTCTGCAGAACAGACCACGAGGTTTGAGAAACACAAAAGAAAAATGTGTTGAGACTAAACATTTATCCACTGTAATGAAAAAATGCCAAATGTCATATATTGTGAAATGAAATGAAATTAAGTCTGATAAACATAAATCTGTTTGTATATTTATCTAATGTTATTGTAGATCTGTGACTAATGAGAAGGGATGTTAAAGGATCTGTCTGGTAAGTCCCATCTCCACTAACTTGACTAGTGATGATAAATGTATATCACACCTGCTGTTCATATCCGTTTGATCCAGTTTATTCCTTATATTTTCTGCTCCTCGTGTGCAATGCTTCTCTTCCTACTTCATCTACCTCGTTTGATGTGTTTTCTGTTGAGATGTGAGAAACACTCCTGCATTACACCTGACCTGACAGCAGATGGCAGCACCGCACTGCTACATGCATCCACTGGAATACACCTCCTACTACTGGTTAACTTATTGATTGGCATACTGGGCACATGTATAGTTAAGATGGAACTCAGACAGTGTCGTCTGAACACGGTACACCTGTTAATACTCGTTGTTTTCAGATCATTCAAAGATTAGATGTTCACGATCCCGCTAAAGTCTAGTATTAAACAACACGATCATTCCTCTTCCTTTTGACGGGATTTACTTTGAATAATGAGCCATGAATCGACATGTTAAGACATGTGTAACTATCTCTCAGGCCAGACATATTTGCCTAAATGCTTGATAAATGTCCTTCACTGTACAATTTTAATAGTATTTCGACTGGTGGTTGCTGCAGACTCAACATGCCTCCGGTTCCAACCTGTCCCGCACACCGTGTTGGTCCTGAACGCGGCTCGGTCTGGTGACGTCACAATTGCGGTGCACGTGCGGCGTACTGCACAGGTGAGCCCGCGTGCAAACGCACACACGCACATTAGCACAAATACATTGTCACACATATAGCTACATACAGAGAAACACATTTTAACGCTCTCTCTCTCTCTCTCTCTCTCTCTATCTTTCTCTCTCTCTCTCACTCACACACACACACACACACACACACACACACACACACACACACACACACACACACACACACACACACACACACACACACACACACACACACACACACACGCCGGCCTCGCAGCGTGGCTGATGCTGTACTACAGTTAGTAAACGAACCCGCTGCAGTGAAAACCCGGAGAATGGACTTCTGCTCTGCACTGGACCGCATCCTCAGCCGCAGGAACCCTGCATGTATGTAGGTTTCAGCACTGTTTGACAAATAAAGGTTAATGTTATCTAATATTGTCACTTTAGATAACATAGAATAAAATAATCTGCAAGAGAAAGCAAGAGACTGAGCCTCAATTCAGACACGTGGACCACATAATCACTTCTGTCATATCAGGCTTGTGGTTTCTTGCTCGATATGAAGCTTGTCAATGCTTTATTACTATTACTTTTTAATAATGTTGCTTGTTTAAATTCACGAATCGCTATTTCGTTCTGTTGTTTTGCTTACTTAGTTTAGACTTTGGTTACAACTTTTACTTATTACTTACTGTTGTACATCGTTGTGAATGTGAATTAGTTTTGTGAACAGATTGTGTATTGTGAATGGGATGCTCTTCTGCATATTTTCTGCTGCTGCACAGAGTAATTTCTCTTCAGGGATGAATAAAGGTCCGTCTTATCTTATTTTAGCTTAACTGATATTATCAAAACAATCGTGAAGATGAATCCGGCTCCATCCAGTGACCCTGATCCAGCTCCGTGTATTTTCTCCCTCCCTCCCACTCCGTGTCAGCCTGCGCTTCAACCAAACTTGACACGACGCTATTTTTATTATTGTTGTCATTGGTAAACACCGCACAGCTGCCTCCACATGCTGCTCTCCCATTGGTCCACCCTGGTGTCAATCAGAGCTCTTCCGCCCGTTTGGCCGGCTGTGATTGGCTGCGAGCCCCTTTTTCCCCCTCTCTTCTCCGGTGGTCGGAGCCGCCGTGTCCCGGTCTCTGAGCTCGGTCCTGATCTGGTTCTGCTCGGTATCGGCCTGGACCCCCCAGTACCACACACCCAGTCCCCCAGTCTGTCTGCCCCTGCATCCCCCTGCAGCCCGCAGCTCCCCCCCGGCTCTCAGCGGCTCCCCACCGGCTCTCAGAGGCACAGGATGTCGGGGCCGGCCGTGGCCCGGCTGGAGGGCCGGGAGTTCGAGTACCTGATGAAGAAGAGGTCGGTGACCGTGGGCCGGAACTCTTCGCAGGGCTCCGTGGATCTCAGCATGGGACACTCCAGCTTCATCTCCAGGAGGCACCTGGAGATCTTCACGGCCGGAGAGGACGGTCAGGGCCCGGGCTCCGGGGAGTTCTACCTGCGCTGCCTGGGGAAGAACGGGGTGTTTGTGGATGGAGTGTTCCAGAGGAGAGGGGCTCCCCCGCTGCAGCTGCCCCGAGTGTAAGAGCCGCTCACCTCACCTGCCTATGTGTGTATGTGTGTATGTGTGTTTGTGTGTGTGTGTGTGTGTGTGTGTGTGTGTTGTGCTGCGCAGCACGTGTTTTGTGTGTGTCGACGTCACACCAAACCTCCCTTAGAAAACCTGCTGATTTAAACCCCGACCTGCTCTGAGGCTAGGCTGGACACACACACGCCTGGTCCATGAGCAGTGTGTGTGTGGCTGCCTCGCTGCGTGTGTACACACCACAAACACGCCGGGGTGCAGTGTGGGCCTAACGGAGTCATCACTGACCCAAAATGTGCTTTCTGGTGGATAAATTTAGTAGTGGAAGGGGTTAACCCTTAAAATGACGAAAATTCATATGGGATTGCGTTTTTCTTAGATTTTATTCTCGACCTACTCTGTGCTACTATCAAACCAGCAGCACAGTAATATGCAATATGCAGCATCTCGTGTTATAGAAGGATTGAAACACAGGTTCTAGAATTTGTATTAGACTCTGTGTGTGTGTGTGTGTGGGGGGGGGGGGGGGGGGGGGGGGGGGGGGTGGACGTCACACTAAACACGTTGACCAGTGTTTGTATTTCGTGGTGGGAGCATGAGAAACACTGAACGTGTGCCTAAACGTGTCTGGGTTTTTGTTTGAGTTGATTGCTAACACGACACCTTCTGGAGGGTGAACTGCAGCGTGGTCCAGTGTATTTCATGCTTCACGTTTATTTATAGGATGGTTCATAGACTGGCACTTTATTAACTGGTCAGGTATCCAGCACTACTAGTTAGAGTAATGCACATCCTACAGATACAGGTATCAACAAAGCTGTCCATACCACAACCATTATATGGAATACACAGGCTCTATGTGTTTGTCCAGCATGTCTGTCTATATAAAGGCTTGTTTTCCTCCCACAGCGTGGTGATACGTTGTTTGTCCTGTAGCTGCAGACACTCTATTTTCTCCATGAGTGGCAGCTATGAGGCTAAGCTTAGCTGCAGTAGTTGATACCGTCTGGCTCCTCGTCAGCCTGGCCTCATGTTCCGGGCGGCCGTTGTTGACTCTGCTCAGTGTTTGTCCTCCGCTCTGTCTGCAGCACAGACCTTCACTGTGGCCCCTGATGTCCTCACACTGGACCCGGCGCTCCCGTCACACTCAGACCTCAGTAGATGTTCAGGTAGCGAGCCTGGGCCGCGTCACTGCGGAGGAGGGGTCATCCATCTCAGAGTGTCAGAGCGCGGTCCAGACATGCTCTTTAATCATCAGACCTGGAAGTCATGATGAGTTGCGTAAGGGTGGACGTCCATGTTTGCACAGTGAGAGCGCTCGTCCCTCTGTTGACAGTGAACATCAGACATCTCTGCTGTGGACAAACATGCACTGAGCGGGTGTGGGGGGGGGTGGCTGGAATATTCCATAGAAGCTATGGGACGCTGGTTCCGCCTGACTTAAAGCCCATGTTTGGCTGTGAGAATATTACGTTCTGTTCCTGCTCAGACCTGGCTCCTTTCATGCTGACCTGGCAACCCGACATAGGCTTCGGTCTGATTGGCTCTCTCGCCTGCCACTCACTTGAATGATCACGTGATGTAAAGAAGCAGACCGTGACTTTACGTCCGTCTGCACTTTGCTGTGGAGAGATGCAGACTCGTTCTGTTGAGTTGTGCGTCGTATTCTGTCTGTTCAGGTTTTCATCTGCGTCTCTGAACCCAGAACATCAACGAGCGAGGCTGTGAGGATGTTCAGGACCTGCTGAACGCCTGTAAAAGCAGAGCTGTGAGGGTGTAATCTGTGTGTTCCTGGTCTAGGTGCTGCTTCCGGTTCCCCAGCACCAGTATAAAGATCACGTTCACGGCTCTGTCCAGTGACAAGAAGGAGGCGCGGAGCGTTGCGGAGTCCCCGGTGAAGCCCGTCCAGCCCCACATCTCTCCCCTGACCATCAACATTCCCGACAACATCGCCCACCTCATGAGCCCGCTGCCCTCGCCCACCGGCACCATCAGGTCAGAGGGCACAGCCGGCACTCTGATCACTCCCAGAAACCTCCTCATTGATTTATTGATTTATCGATGTTGTTTTATTCCTTTATGAACTGGCAGCGCGGCTAACTCGTGTCCGTCGAGTCCTCGAGGGGCCGGACTGTCCAGCTACAGGACGGGACGCGTCCTGGCCTCGGACCTGATCGGAGACAACTCCCAGCTGGAGAACGACAAAGAAGCCTCAGGTGAAGACAGCCCAAAGGTGAGAGGCCGAAGCTTCCAGAGAAGCTCCGCCGTGCTCCTCAAACCTCCTGGTTACTCACTGGAAGTTACCCAGTCCCAGTCTGAGCCTGTTTGCTCTGATCACATGTTAGCTGTGTGTGTGTGTGTGTGTGTGTGTGTGTGTGTGTGTGTGTGTGTGTGTGTGTGTGTGTGTGTGTGTGTGTGTGTGTGTGTGTGTGTGTGTGTGTGTGTGTGTGTGTGTGTGTGTGTGTGTGTGTGTGTGTGTGTGTGTGTGTGTGTATTAAACGGTGTTCTGTCTCTTCTCTCAGGACGACTCCAAACCTCCGTACTCCTACGCTCAGCTCATCGTCCAGGCCATCACGATGGCTCCGGACAGACAGCTCACACTCAACGGCATCTACACACACATCACCAAGAACTACCCGTACTACAGGACCGCTGACAAGGGCTGGCAGGTCAGCAGCACACACACACACACACACACACACACACACACACACACACACACACACACACACACACACACACACACACACACACACACACACACACACAGTTCATTCAGTCTTGACAGTGGGGTCAGCTGTAGCCCTGCTCCTGATCTCAGTGTTAAACGGTGGCGTTTTGGTTCTCATCGCTGGTGGGTCGTCCCACATGAAAGGCCTCTGAAGGTGTTCACAGGTGTTCACAGGTGTTCACAGGTGTTCACAGGTGTTCACAGGTGTTCACAGGTGTTCGCAGGTGGTCACAGGTGTTCGCAGGTGTTCACAGGTGTTCGCAGGTGTTCACAGGTGGTCACAGGTGTTCGCAGGTGTTCACAGGTGTTCACAGGTGTTCACAGGTGTTCACAGGTGGTCACAGGTGGTCACAGGTGTTCACAGGTGTTCACAGGTGTTCACAGGTGGTCACAGGTGTTCACAGGTGTTCACAGGTGTTCACAGGTGTTCGCAGGTGGTCGCAGGTGGTCGCAGGTGTTCACAGGTGTTGAGTCCGCTCATTAATGGAAATGATGCTTTAAAATGCCAACAATGTTCGATGATTTTAGAAAATGAAATTGAAATGTCGGATCACAGCTTCTGAATATTTTCAGTCTTTACTCAGAAAATTGAATTTTGTTCAAACAATTAATTGAATAATTGAGAAAGTAATTGACAGTTCAACGACTATTAAAAATAATGATTTGTTGCAGCGCTAATGTCACGCTAAGTCACACAAGTCGTGACTTAAACAGTGAAGAGTGAAGTCTACTGTGGTTGCCAGATAAGCATGAAGGTAGCCAGACCTGTGCAGGAGGATAATCCTCCACTGTGTCCTCTACAGTGAGCGGTCCCCTGAGGACAGAGACTACACGCTGGAGCGCTTACACACCTTCTCTGTTTCTGCTGCTCATACTCATGATCTCTGACGTTTGTTTGTTTGTTTGTTTGTTTGTTGTTTGTTTGTTTGCAGAACTCGATCCGACACAACCTGTCCCTGAACCGCTACTTCATCAAAGTGGCCCGTTCCCAGGAGGAGCCGGGGAAGGGCTCCTTCTGGAGGATCGACCCGTCCTCCGAGGGCAAGCTGATGGAGCAGGCGTTCAGGAAGCGCCGGCCCCGGGGGGTCCCCTGCTTCAGGACCCCGGTGGGGCCGCTCTCCTCCAGGAGCGCGCCCGCCTCCCCCAACCACACGGGGGCGCTGTCGGCCCACTCCAGCGGGGTGCAGACGCCCGACAGCCTGTCCAGGGAGGGCTCCCCGGTCCCCATGGAGCCGGAGCAGGCTCCGCCCCCCTCCCAGACCCCCGCCGTCCAGCCCAAACTGGCCGTGATCCAGGAGGCCCGGTTCACCCAGAACTCCCCCGGTACGCCAACCGCTCCCTCCAAAACAGCTGCCGTCTGTGGGAACTGTTCCTGGCTGGGCTGTCAGTGAAGCTGCTCCTCAGGTGTTGTTATGGAGAGCTCCCCCTAGCGCTCCATGGGGATGCTCACGCCAGGTGGTAGAGGTCACACCTGGGAGGGTTGAGGTTGACTGACGGATATCCAACAACCAGCTCGGATTCAGTCTGAATCAGGTTCTGTGCTGTCAAATGTTTTCAATGGCAGGAAAGTTCAATGTTTCTGTAGCTGGAGATAAACTGAGACATTTTGCCACATGTTCAGACTGAAGCCAGTTCCTGAAGCCAACGCCTAATCAGGTGTGTGTGTGTGTGTGTGTGTGTGTGTGTGTGTGTGTGTGTGTGTGTGTGTGTGTGTGTGTGTGTGTGTGTGTGTGTGTGTGTGTGTGTGTGTGTGTGTGTGTGTGTGTGTGTGTGTGTGTGTGTGTGTGTGTGTGTGTGCAGGCTCCCCCCTCAGTAACCAGCCGGTCCTGATCACGGTGCAGCGTCAGGTTCCTCCGTCCAGCATGAAGCCCGTCACCTACGCCGTGGCCACGCCCGCCATCGTCACGACCACCGGCAGCCCCGCCCCCGTCATGCAGACGGTGCACGTGGTCCACCAGATCCCCGCCGTCACCGTGGCAACCGCCGCCGCCACGCTGAAGACGGAACCTCAGGAGAACGGAGGAGAACACAAGGAGATCAAAGGTGGCAGAGAACTCATCCACATTCTACTCAAACATTCAGGAAACTTTCGTCAACAAACTTTATTGTCATCGCACAGAATACAACCAGGTTGCGTCAGGTTATTCTCATCAACTGTGCGCCTGGTGGACACGTCCAGAGGCCTGACAGCATTCCTGCTGTTCCTCGCACCTTGTCTTCTTGTTTGATGACAGTTTACTGTTCTATTTTATTCAGTTCTACAATCAGTCCAGTTAAATCAGTGAGTTACATCATACTGACTGGACCTCAGTGACTGCCCACTGTTGTACTTGTCTTCTATACTTTTACCTTTGGACAGAGTGACTGTGCAGCTGCTCTGCTGTGTTGACACTGTGTGTGTGTGTGTGTGTGTGTGTGTGTGTGTGTGTGTCCAGTCAAAGTGGAGCCCGTGGCCCCCCTCCCTGGTCGCCTCCTCCAGAGCTCGGCTGCTCCTCTCACCACCGTCACCATCGTGCAGCAGCCGCTGGGTCAGCACCAGCTGCCAATCAAAGCCATCACTCAGAACGGCACACACCTGGTGCCCATAGGGACGGCTGCTAGCACAGGTACACACACACACACACACACACACACACACACACACACACACACACACACACACACACACACACACACACACACACACTCTCTCTCTCTCCACTCTGAGGAAGATGGACGTCCAGAACATAGTTTTCTTAGATCTTTGACTCAGATGTAGAAACAGTTGAGTCTCCTCCTCTGTCCATCTGGTCTGAAGGGAACTGGTCATGTGACCCCTACGTCAGGTCACGTGACCTGGAGATGTGAACAAAGTGTTTCCATCACACTTTGAGATCAGCTTCTAGATGGGACACGTGTGGAGGAGCAGCTCAGGGGAGGAGCTGAGTTCCAGCTGTTTCATCTCCAGGTTTTATTGAGATGTTCAGGTTTTGAACATCTGGAAGCACAGCTGTTCTTTTGTGACATTCATGCGTTCTCTGACTTCTCTCCAACTCATCAGTGTACCATCCTGTTTGGATCAGTCATGTCACTAACTCCTCCCCCTTGTCTTGCCCCCCCCCCCTCCAGCTGTGGCGAGCCCCCTCCACCTCCTCGCCGCTCACGCCTCAGCCTCGGCCTCGCTGCCGACCAAGAGGCAGAACGGGGACGTTCAGGATCAGCAGCCCGGGGCCAAGAGGGCCAGAGCCGGGGGGGAGGAGGGGGAGGGGCCGGGGGAGGGGGGCGGAGCCTCAGCAGCAGCAACAACCAATGGAAACAGCAGCAGCAGCAGCAGCACGGACCGAGCCGGGGAGGCAGCGGGGGTCAGTGAACACATCACTGACAAGTAGCCAAGCCCTGCCCCCTCCCGTCCTCGCCCAGCGCCCCCCCCCCCCCCCCACACACACACACACACACACACACTGAGCCTCACCCTCCCCTCCCTTAGCCCCGCCCCTCACCCTCCCCCAGCCCTCCATCCGACCTGGTGGTCATCTCCTCCAAGGTGCCAAAAAAGAGTAAAATGAAGAAAAATAGAGGGAAGAGAGAGACGCGGTCACGTGCAGGATCAGGAACGTTCCTCCTCCTCTCCCTCCTCCTCCTCCTCTCCTCCTCTCCCTCCTCCTCCTCCTCCTCCTCCTCCTTCGTCTTCTCCTCATCCCTGATAACAATGCAAAAACTTGAGACCAAAACCAGAAGGAGTCGGAGCTGCTGACGACTGTGAAACCTCCCCTAGCGGCCAAGAAGAAGCAGAAGAAGATTTCCAGACTGTTTTGCAGTTATCGGAGAATCAGACATAACCCTGAAACATCTTCTCCTGCTCCTGCTCCTGCTCCTCCTCCCCCTCCCTCCCCCCCCCCCCCCCCTTCACAGACAGAGGGAGTCTCATCCTGGTAGCATTATGGACAAGCGCTTAAATGTGTGAGATAGAACATCAAGAAGAAGAGAAGTGAGCGTGTGTTGTTCATGAGGACATTCCCATCTTCGGCAGCTAAGCCTCCTCCCTAAGCCCCGCCCCCCTAAGCCCCCCCCCCCAGCCCCGCCCCCCAGACGTTGTGAGTAGATATGCAGTATTCTGTTGTACACGTGTATCTTTGGATCTTTTTTCAGTGTTTCTCCCTTTTTCTCCCCAAGGCACAGATACTATCTAGTAATAATTAAGGTAACTCTATACTAAGTGGGCTCGTTAAGAACATTTAAGCATCACGATGTGACGTTTTGGGAGGAAATCCCCTTTTTGTTTTAGTTTTGGACGTGGACTCGGTGAAATGAATGTAGTCTCCTTTGTTTCGTTCCCTTCTTCAAGCAAGAAAACCACTAAGTGAAGTGGACGTTTTAGTTCTTCTCATTCACACCAAACAAACTTTGTTTTCTCGAGGACTTTTTTTGTTTCATACTTTATGAATAATCCTACGAGATGATTAAAAAAGAAGTCTATTCCATGCGTATTTGACCATGTGCTTCCTGGAGCTTGCATGTTACGGACAGAGACCCGAGCAGATCATCTGAACATGAAGTGAAGAACATGAGACTGAACCTACGCTGAACCATTCTGACCAGAGCTGCACTTACAACCTTCCTCACTTCCTTTCCTTCTGTGTTTTCCTTTGCTCCTCCTCCTCCTCCTCCTCCTCTCTTTGTGTTGAAGCTGCAGTTTCTCTTTGTCTCTGCTCCATTCTTTGACTGTTTCAGGCCATAAAGAGTCTATTCAGATTGTATTCTATGTTACACGAGGAAACCAAGTGATAGTTGTTTGTTCTGCTTCAGTGGGTCAAATGCTTTTTTTATAAATTTATTTAAAACACACAACTTGTTTTGTTTGGATTCATTTTGAGGAAAGCAGCGTCTTCATCACCTTCAACAACTCTTTCCAGACCTGGAAAACGCTGTTTTCCAGTCCTGGAACAGTCCTGGAACTAGGAGTACACCCCAGGAGTTTTGGGAAAGTCATTGAACTTCTGTTCCCACTGAATGGAAACGTTTGGTGAGAACAGCTGATTAATTGATGGAAAACTAGCATCGAAGCATCAGACGCTGATCAGCAGGTGATGGATGGGGTGTGGAGTGAGATTTATCCATTTATTGATCAATGATTATTTTTTGACTTTATTCCAGAACACAGGGACGTCTCCCTCACCTGGACACGTGGTTCTGGTGTTTCACCCAGTTTAAACATGTTCATAAAGCCAGAGTCACTAGGTGTATTTTGTGACACTTCCACTGTTTTATTCCCATGTTTGATCCCATACATCGATGTGTTGGAGGTCATGGAGACTCCTGCCCTCATGGAAAAGTCCTGGGAGTCTGGAGTGAGAGGGTGGGAGCAGTGGGGGAAACCCTGCTGGTCCTGCTCAGAGGAAGCGTGTGGACCACAGATGTGAAGGGGAGAGAAGGAGCAGCTCGACTCGCCTACCAAAAGAAAAGCAGAGAGTGATGAATATGGTCATAGCTGCAACAACCAATCAATCAAGTAATTCAATCATCTATGTTAGTCTATTTGTGCTTCTAGAAAACGCTTTGAGGAGGATTTAGAAATGGAGTAAAGACAGTAAAATCTCATCTGCCTGTGTTTTTGATGTTGGGGTTAGGAGCTGAACAGAGACCGTGTTCTGGACTTGTTTCCTGCTCCAATCCGTCCCACAACAACATGTAGAGTGAGTTTAGATTGACAATCTGCTGGCAGCAGGTGTGAAAGAATAGATCCTGATCAGTCTGAATCCAAGCGGTGACAGACTGGCCATTGTGACATAGATATTACACGTTTCTGGAAACACGTCCAGAAAGAGAGGAAGAGACACTAACGACTATTACTACTACTACTCTAACTATTGGCACTAACAGGAATGTTGCTGCTCGTTTTCTGCTCAGCATTAAACCAACAACCTGACATCTGTTTTCTGTTCTTCATCTTCAACATCCTCCAGACCTTGTCCTCCAGCAACCTGAGCTACTAGACCCTCCTCATCTCCTTTAAAGTATAACTGATCAGATATGATGAACTCTGGACCGAGAAGTCAGCTCTGCAGGCAGAGGACAGTTATGAAGGTAATAAAGTAATAACTCTGTACTTTGGAATGACACAAACTCCTCTGTAATGGTCGGCAGCAGCTCTGGTATTCCTGCAGGAACCAGTCAGACCAGTCTGGCAGCAGCAGTCAGAGCTCCTCCTCCTTTAGTTTCACTTCAGTCAAACCAGGAAACTGAGCTCTTCCTGTTTGATCAGAGGCTCAGACTGAAGACGAGACGATCCCGTTCACCTTCAGACCAAATCACTAGTGAGTGAGTTCAGAGGAGGAAGAAGAGGAACCAGCAGCACTGCAGCTTGGACCTGCTGAAGGTGAGTTGGACTCCACACAGTGAGGAAGAGGAGGGAGCAGAGCCATGACTGACTCTACCTTCTGTCTGTTCTCAGCTTCAGTCGGGGACAAAATGTCTTCCAGGTCAGAGGAGGAGCTCCAGTGTCCCGTCTGTCAGGAGGTCTTCAAAGATCCTGTCATTCTGTCCTGCAGCCACAGCTTCTGCAGAGACTGCATCAAGAGCTGGTGGAGACAGAAACCATCACAGGAGTGTCCAGTCTGTAAGAGAAGATCTTCAAAAGATCATCCACTTGTAAACCTAGCGTTGAGGAATCTGTGTGAAGCCTTTCTACAGATGGAGCCTCGTTCCTCAGGAGAGAGACGTTCTGCAGATCTCTGCAGTCTGCACTCTGAGAAGCTCCGTCTCTTCTGTCTGGACCACCTGCAGCCAGTGTGTTCAATCTGCAGAGATTCAGAACAACACACCAACCACAGCTTCAGACCCATCGATGAAGCTGCACAACAACACAAGAAGAACCTCAAGGAAACTCTGGAGCCCGTACAGGACAAGCTGAAGGTTCTTCAAGGAGTGAAAGAGGAGTTTGAACTAACAGCTCAACACATAAAGAACCAGGCCAGGAGCACAGAGAGGCAGATCCAGGATCAGTTTAAGAAGCTCCACCAGTTTCTGAAGGAGGAAGAGGAGGCCAGGCTGGCTGCACTGAGGGAGGAAGAGGAGCAGAAGAGTCAGAGTATGAAGGAGCAGCTGGAGGCTGTGAGCAGAGAGATGGTAGCTCTTTCAGACACAGTCAGAGCCACAGAGCAGCAGCTGAGAGCTGGAGACCTCTCATTCCTGCACAGCTACAAGGCTGCAGTGGACAGAGTCCAGCAGCGCCCCCTGCTGGAGGACCCACAGCTGTCCTCAGGAGCTCTGATAGACCAGGCCAAACACCTGGGCAACCTGGCCTTCAACATCTGGACCAAGATGGAGCAGCTGGTCTCCTACAGTCCTGTCATCATGGACCCAAACACTGCTCATCCTCTGATGCTCCTGTCTGAAGATCTGACCTCTGTGAGAGAAGGAGAGAGGAAACAACTTCCTGACAATCCAGAGAGGATTGGAAGAATCTTATCTGTCCTGGGCTCTGAGGGCTTTAACTCAGGGACTCACAGCTGGGATGTTGAGGTTGGAGATAATCCACGGTGGCAACTGGGTGTGTTAGCAGAGCATGTTGACAGGAAGGGAGACGTTAAAGTCACTGACTCTGGATCATGGGTGATGTTTCTCCAGGAAGGTAGATACAGAGCATGGTCACCATCAGGAGGTCTTTATTTAAAAGGTCAGAAGAAGTTGAAGAGGATCAGAGTGAAACTGGACTGGGACAAAGGAGAGCTGTCGTTCTCTGATCCTGACACTAACACACACATACACACCTTCACACACACTTTCACTCAGAGGATGTTTCCATACTTTAACACTATTGATAATCTGAAGGTTTTACCTCAGAAGGTCAGTGTGAGCGTGTCAGAGAACAGTTAGAGACAAAGAGGACGAGGTTCATGATGTGTTTCTATCAGGTGCAGTAACAGGTGTGACTGATGGACTGGTCCACATGTTTTGAGCAGCAGTGAAGTGTCAGACCTGTGGGAGGGAAGTCATGATGATGTTTTTCTGTTTGTTTTAACGAGCTGCTTCCCTGACAACACTGGGGTGGACTGTTCCATTTCTTTGTAGAATCTTCATGGTTTTCCCATTAACACCCATAGATGGATCCAGGTCTCTGGCCCTCTCCATGGCCCTCTACCTGCTGGTCCCTCTGTGACTGGTTGGGCCTAAAGACTAAAATCTAAGTTGTTAATCATCCTTCTATCTCTGTGTACTGTCTCCTTCTGTCCTCCTGTCCGTCCAGGCTGAGGATCCTCCTCTCTCTCTCTGAGCTTTCTTCCATTTCTCCCTCTCAGGGTTTTTTTGGGAGTCACTCCTCAGCTGATGTGGGGGTCTAAGGGCCGGGGTGTTCACCGTGTCACTCCTCTGTAACTCTGTCTGCTTGATTGTGTGACTTGAGAGTACGTTTGTTCTGAGCTGGTTCCTTAAATGAATAAAGATGAAGCCTGCGTCCAGTGTCGTTTCTCTGAGCTCACTGAGCTTTGTTTCCAGGATCTGGAAGATCAACACTTTGAGTCCTGGACTGGAGCTGCTTCCAGGACTCTGCTGACGTCTCAGTTCACAGTGGATGTCAGATATCTCCTGATGTCATGCACTATTGTCTAAATGACATAAAAGCTTGTTATAATTTAGTGAAATCTAAAGTGAAAACAGCGCTAAACAGTTAAATTTCTAAATGGGATCATTTCATGTAGCCTGAGGGCATCACATCTACCTTCATTTGTTTTCCTGGTCTGAATGATTGACAGGTAGCATGTCCCGCCCACACCATTTCCTGTCAGTTCTGACCAATCAGGCCTGAGCTGGAGCTGGAGTAAATGATTGACAGGTGTCATTTTAACCTGGTCTGAGAAAGTCTGGGGATCTAGAGCATCTTGAAACACTTTCAGCTCATTCCAGGGAGTGAGCTGTGATCACAAGGAGCTCAAACAAAATCTGAGGATCTGAAACAAGATCAACAAACAACTCCAAACCAGGGAACGATCTGTGCATGGAGCGAACATCTCAGCTCTGCCTCTGATGCTCTCAGACGGTGGAGAGCGAACTCGGGGTCAGGGTCGCTCCTTCAGGTCCAGAGCAGTCATCTCGCAGCTCTGGCTGCTGGAGGGAGCAGCATGTCACTCACCTGTGGCTGACGGGTTGTAAACATGTAAACATGTCGCTCCTTCCAACAAACATCATGAGCCTGCACAGTCTGAGCTTTTAACTGTAAAAGCAGATTATTACATTTTATTCACAAATGTGAGCGCAGCCTTACAATCAGTCTGAGGTCAGAGACGTGTTGGCTGGTTGGGCTGCAGGTGCTGAGCTCCGCTCCACAGTCCACTCCAGCAGCTCCCACCAAATGTTTGTTTGTTTGTTTGTTTGTTTGTTTGTTTGTTTGTTTGTGCACAGAATCAACAAGAACGCTGTCAGTGAACGAGACAAATGCAACAAAAAGAAAGAGAGAAAGAAACAACGCAGCCCTGCTCATCCCCTGGCAACTCCTCAGTGTGTGTGTGTGTGTGTGTGTGTGTGTGTGTGTGTGTGTGTGTGTGTGTGTGTGTGTGTGTGTGTGTGTGTCTGGCTGAAACTGTGTCGGGTTAATAAAGTGTGAACGTTACAGACATGAAGACGTTCTGAACTTTGTTCAAAGAGTTTCAAAACAACAACAACAACAACAACAACAACAACAATCAGCTCCAGAATGAAGAGCTCGTGATTTAACTTGGACACTGTGTGTGTGTGTGTGTGTGTGCGTGTGCGTGCGTGCGTGCGTGCGTGCGTGTGTGTGTGTGTGTGTGTGATCAGGTGGGAAAACAACGTTCAGGACTTTTTGACGTTTCCACTTTCCTGCCGGGTGCAGCGTGTTCCTCCAACAACGTCTCATCTGTTTAATCTGCTCAGACACATCTGCTCAGACACATCTGCTCAGACACATCTGTCAGACACATCTGCTCAGACACATCTGCTCAGACACATCTGCTCAGACACATCTGTCAGACACATCTGTCAGACACAGCTGTCAGACACATCTGTCAGACACATCTGCTCAGACACGTCTGTCAGACACATCTGTCAGACACATCTGCTCAGACACATCTGTCAGACACGTCTGTCAGACACGTCTGTCAGACACATCTGCTCAGACACATCTGCTCAGACACAGCTGTCAGACACATCTGTCAGACACATCTGTCAGACACGTCTGTCAGACACGTCTGTCAGACACGTCTGTCAGACACGTCTGTCAGACACATCTGTCAGACACATCTGTCAGACACAGCTGTCAGACACATCTGTCAGACACATCTGTCAGACACATCTGTCAGACACAGCTGTCAGACACAGCTGTCAGACACATCTGTCAGACACATCTGTCAGACACATCTGCTCAGACACATCTGTCAGACACAGCTGTCAGACACATCTGTCAGACACAGCTGTCAGACACATCTGCGAGCTGCCTGAGGTTCATCTGGGGAGAAACACTAGGATTGGACAGTCCAGAGTCCAGGTTCAGAGCTGAACTCTGCCCTCAGGCAGAAGGAGTTTCAGTGGAAATAAGAAACTAAAAGTTTTCATTTTCTGTCATTATCTCTGCACCCAGGCTGGAAAAAAGGCCTGGAATGATGAGATCATGAATGGTTCTGCTGCCGGGTCACTCCATGCTGGGACGGCTCCTACAGATGATGTTCCAGGAGTAATTCCAGGAGCTCCAAGGCTCCAGGACGGTCCGGGCAGGAAAGTGAAACATCAAAGTCGACCGTGTGAACAGAAAGACTTCGACGGAGGGAAAACAAATATTGCACAACGTGTGAAACCAAACGAGAGGCCTGGATGGTGAGGCAGAGACGCAGAGAGGTCTGCTCCCTCAGGGCGGGGCGGGGCGGGGCGGGTCAGCTGAGGTCAGGGCGGGGCGGGTCAGCTGAGGTCAGGGCGGGGCGGGGCGGGTCAGCTGAGGTCAGGGCGGGGCGGGTCAGCTGAGGTCAGGGCGGGGCGGGTTGGGCCAGGTCAGCTGAGGTCAGGGCGGGGCGGGTCAGCTGAGGTCAGGGCAGGCGGGGCGGGTCAGCTGAGGGCAGGGCAGGGCGGGGCGGGGTGGGTTGGGTCAGCTGAGGTCGGGGCGGGTTGGGGTGGGGCGGGTCAGCTGAGGTCGGGGTGGGGCGGTGCGGGTTGGGGCGGGTTGGAGCGGGGCGGGTCAGCTGAGGTCGGGGCGGGGCGGGTTGGGGTGGGGCGGGTCAGCTGAGGTCAGGGCGGGGCGGGGCGGGTCAGCTGAGGTCGGGGCGGGGCGGGTTGGGGTGGGGCGGGTCAGCTGAGGTCAGGGCGGGGCGGGGCGGGTCAGCTGAGGTCGGGGCGGGGCGGGTTGGGGTGGGGCGGGTCAGCTGAGGTCAGGGCGGGGCGGGTTGGGGCGGGGCAGGGCGGGGCGGGTCAGTCTGCCTTAAACAGTGAGAAGAGGAAAGCTAGCGGGGTTAGGATGGAGCTTCACAGCCCAGGACCAGAGGCTGCTCCAGGTGCTTCCACATGTTTCTCTGGTCCTGCTCTGTGAACAGCTGATAGGATACACTGGCTGCTATGTACACACAGAAGCAGGAACATGTTCTCTCCAGTCAGAGGCACTCCCTCCCCCTCCCTCCTCGGGGGGGTCGGTGGTGGTAGTCTAACCATCTGAATCCTGTGGAAACACTTTGGAAGACGTCTGGGGAAAATTCTGACGAAAATTCCGTCCCTTCCAGAAACACAAACGTTCCCTCTTTGTTCTCGAGTGTCCAGGAGTGGAGCTCCAGCTCCTCCCACAGCGAGCTGCGTCCCCACGCTCCGGCTGAGTCTGTCAGCGAGGACCACTCCTCCTCCTCACACATCAACAAGACGAAGAAGAAGAAGAAGTAGCAGTAGTAGTAGTGGACAGGGGAGGAGGAGACGGTTTAATGGAGTCTGGACAGAGGTCAGGGGTCATATCTTCTCATCAGTCATCTCCAGGAACTGGGCGTACACGTCTCTGGAACATTCTCCCTTCTGGTTGAACAGGAACTTATAGTAACTGCCATCAGCACAGATCGCTGGGGGGGGGGGGGGGGGGGGGGGGTATAGAGAGGGAGAGAGAGATCGGGTTAACTGAGGCTGTGGTGTGGTAAGCAGTAGCAGAGCTGAGTCCAGACTAAAGCCCAGACTGATCCTGATAGAATAACATCATGTATTCTGCTGTAATGGCAGATTAGAGGTGAACAGACAGTCTGAGTGGCTTTACATGGTTCACCATCCAGAGAGGAGCAGCTGCTAGTTCACAGGCTGTTTACAGGAGACTGAACTGATGGAGCTGCTGGAGACAAGCAGACCCAGTCCACCTGGACAGAGTTCTAGATGGACACAGACTGAGGAATGAGAATGACCAGCGCGGTCTCAGGGTGAAGAGAACATGGACCACACTCACCTATGACAGCATTAGGTTCTGTCCCGAAGGCGCAGACGCAGGGAGAGCCTGAGGGAACCTGGAACTTGGAGAAACTCCACTTGGAGCTGAAGTACTTGGGGAGGAAGCTGGCAGACGCCAAACTGTGGAGGGAGGACACAGAGGAGAAGTAAACTCAGGGGAGGCCTGGTGAGGAGGAGGAGTCTGAGCGGCTCCACAGATGAAAGCTCAGGTCTCAGCAGATCTTGATTCTGCTGCTCCTCCTGTCTTCTGAGAGGAACCGACCTGGACTGCTTGTTCCTCTTTGGATCCTCTGCAGCGAAGATGTGGACGGTGCCGTGGTCGCTGGACACACAGATGAGCGACGCGTCCTGGTTGAAGTTGATGCTGGAAAACACACAGCAGATGAGGATGAGGAGGAGAACGGGGGGGGGGGGGGGGGGGTGTTTGTTGGTATCACAGTCATGTAAATAAATGATGCAGTCTATCATTTGTTTATGTATGTATGTAAACCATTCAGACACCAAATCATTTCCAGAAGATTGAAGCATGGTGATACAGTATTTACAGTGTGGTTGTGGTTGTTGTTGTTGTTGTGGTTGTTGTGGTTGTTGTTGTGGTGGTTGTGGTTGTTGTGGTTGTTGTTGTGGTGGTTGTTGTGGTTGTTGTTGTTGTTGTGGTGGTTGTGGTAGTTGTGGTTGTTGTGGTTGTTGTGGTTGTTGTGGTTGTTGTTGTGGTGGTTGTGGTTGTTGTGGTTGTTGTGGTTGTTGTGGTTGTGGTTGTTGTTGTTGTGGTTGTTGTGGTTGTTGTTGTTGTTGTTGTGGTTGTTGTGGTGGTTGTTGTGGTGGTTGTTGTTGTTGTTGTGGTTGTTGTGGTTGTTGTGGTTGTTGTGGTTGTTGTGGTGGTTGTTGTGGTTGTTGTGGTGGTTGTGGTGGTTGTGGTTGTTGTGGTTGTTGTTGTTGTGGTTGTTGTGGTTGTTGTGGTTGTTGTGGTGGTTGTTGTGGTTGTGGTTGTGGTGGTTGTGGTGGTTGTGGTGGTTGTTGTTGTTGTTGTTGTGGTTGTTGTTGTTGTTGTGGTGGTTGTGGTGGTTGTTGTGGTTGTTGTGGTTGTTGTGGTTGTTGTTGTTGTGGTTGTTGTTGTTGTTGTTGTGGTTGTTGTTGTGGTTGTGGTTGTTGTGGTGGTTGTTGTTGTTGTGGTTGTTGTGTTTGTTGTGGTTGTTGTTGTTGTTGTTGTGGTTGTTGTTGTTGTGGTGGTTGTGGTGGTTGTTGTGGTTGTTGTGGTTGTTGTGGTGGTTGTGGTTGTTGTGGTGGTTGTTGTGGTTGTGGTTGTGGTGGTTGTGGTGGTTGTGGTGGTTGTTGTGGTTGTTGTTGTTGTTGTTGTTGTGGTTGTTGTGGTTGTTGTGGTTGTTGTTGTTGTTGTGGTTGTTGTGGTGGTTGTGGTGGTTGTTGTGGTGGTTGTGGTTGTTGTTGTTGTTGTTGTGGTTGTTGTTGTGGTGGTGG
This sequence comes from Karalla daura, assembly GCA_029224185.1. NCBI lineage: Eukaryota > Metazoa > Chordata > Actinopteri > Chaetodontiformes > Leiognathidae > Karalla > Karalla daura. The sequence goes on along the minus strand of CM055207.1, from coordinate 1,064,455 downwards.
TGAGCAGCGTCCTCACCAGTAGATGTTGGCCGTCTGGGAGCCTCTCCGGAGCTCCTGGATGAGCTGACCTGCTGACGTGTCGAAGATCCTGATCAGAGTTCCCTGAGGAGGAGGCAGCTCAGAGCTTTGTAAACAAACAAACAAACAAACAAACAAACAGGCGGGCAGCGGCCTCACCTTCTCCGAGGCCGTGGCTATCCTGGTGCCCTGCAGGTTGAGGGCGATGCAGCACAGCGCCCCCTCGTGGGCGGGGATGTCCACCGGCGGCTTCTCCGTGTTGGCCAGGTCCACGATCTGGACGTGTCCCGAGTGAGTCCCCGGGAACGCCAGCAGGGAGTTGTTGCTGTTGGGACACAGCACGCACAGACCTGAGGGACGGGGGGGGGGGCGGGTGGGGGGGGCGGGGGGATGGGGGGGGGGAGAGACAGTTTAGCGTCACGAGGAAGCTCTGGGGAGGAGCCGTCAGCCTGGACCTGAAGCTGAAGCAACAGAAACAATAAGTCTGATGTGCATCAGAGCGTGTGTCTCCAGGGTTTACAGATCAGACCAGGACCAGGACCAGGACCAGGACCAGGACCAGCACCAGCACCAGCACCAGGACCAGGACCAGGACCAGGACCAGGACCAGGACCAGGACCAGGACCAGCACCAGGACCAGCACCAGGACCAGGACCAGGACCAGGACCAGGACCAGGACCAGGTCCAGGACCAGGACAACGACAAGGACCAGGACTGGGTCCAGGACCAGGACCAGAGCCTGGTCAGACTGAGAGCATGGAGCTGTGGGGGCGTCTTACCTTTGGGGTTGTAGCAGGTCTCAAACACGTGCAGCTGGTGCGGGTTGTGGGTGAAGGTGAACACTTTGATCATGGAGTCCAGGACGACCACGATCCTGAGAGCAGAGGAGAACCAGAGGAGAACCAGAGGAGAACCAGAGGAGAACCAGAGGAGAACCGACAGGTTACAGGTCAGGACCACGTCCCCGTCTCACAGTCTGGAGTGGAATACTGCTGCGATGCTTCCAGGGGTGGAGGCTGAGGTCGGATCCGACCTCTGGATCAAACCCGAGGCTGCAGCCTCAGGACGCCTCAGTCCGGCAGTGCATCAGTTACACAACAAAGAGGACAATGAGCGCGGACTCAGGCGCCTTTCTGTACCTGTCGCGTCGCAGCTTCACTGCTTTCACCTCCGTGGAGAACTCGATCTCGATCACCGTCTTCTTCTTCAGGTCGTCCCAGATCATCACTGCAGCCACAGAGGGACATTACTGCTCACACCATGCAGACCGCTCTGTGTCAACACGTTCCAAGCACCTGAAGTGACTCTGGTACACGCTCAGCCGGGAGGGGTGACATGCTCATATCTGCATCATGAATGATGAATACATAGTAGAAGCAGGAATGAACCAGTGAAGTTTCTATCTATCAATCATTCTTCTCCACTATGAGCTTTAGCACTTGAGCTTACTTGAGCTTACTGTTGACGTGTGTGACATCACATCACACTGCAGAGTAACCTCAGAGTGCAGTTAGCATGAAGAGACACTGTGACTCGTTCATTTCACTGTAGTTAATAATGCTGAATGTGTGTATGTTGTTCACTTTGATTCTGTGATAACGTGAGAACCAAAGAAGGAATAAACAGGAAGCAGAGTCTTTGAAGCTGCATCCAAGGTGTTTGTGACTCGTCCTGGTCTTTCTGAGGACACCACAGTCCAGCTACACTATATTAGAAAAGTATTCGCTCACCTGCCTTTACTCATTCTATGAACTGAAGTGCCATCCCATTCCTAACTCATAGAATTCAGTATGATGTCGGTCCACCTTTTGCAGCTATTACAGCTTCAACTCTTCTGGGAAGACTGTCCACAAGGTTGAGGAGAGTGTTTATAGGAATTTTTGACCATTCTTCCAAAAGCGCATTGGTGAGGTCACACACTGATGTTGGTCGAGAAGGCCTGGCTCTCAGTCTGCGCTCTAATTCATCCCAAAGGTGTTCTATCGGGTTCAGGTCAGGACTCTGTGCAGGCCAGTCAAGTTCATCCACACCAGACTGTCATCCACGTCTGTATGGACCTTGCTTTCATTCATGTTGGAGGAGGAAGGGCCCGCTCCAAACTGTTCCCACAAGGTTGGGAGCATGGAATTGTCCAAAATGTTTTGGTATCCTGAAGCATTCAATGTTCCTGTCACTGGAACTAAGGGGCCAAGCCCAGCTCCTGAAAGACAACCCCATACCATAGTTCCTCCTCCAGCAAATTTCACAGTCGGCACAATGCAATCTGAAATGTAGCGTTCTCCTGGCAACCTCCAAACCCAGACTCGTGCATCAGATTGCCAGATGGAAAAGCGTGATTCATCACTCCAGAGAAGGCGTCTCCACTGCTCTAGAGGCCATGGTGATGTGTGGCTTGGCTGCAGCTGCTCGGCCATGGAAACCCATTCCATGAAGTTCTCTGCGTACTGTACTTGGGCTAATCTGAAGGTCACATGAAGTTCGTAGCTCTGTAGCAGTTGACTGTGCAGAAAGTCGGCGACCTCTTTGCACTATGCGCCTCAGCATCCGCTGACCCTCTCCGTCACTTTACGTGGCCTACCACTTCGTGGCTGAGTTGCTGTTGTTCCCAAACGCTTCCATTTTGTTATAATAGAGCTGACAGTCGACTGTGGAATATTTAGGAGCGAGGAAATGTCACGACTGGATTTGTTGCAGTGGCATCCTACGACAGTTCCACGCTGGAGTTCACTGAGCTCCTGAGAGCGGCTCATTCTTTCACACATGTCTTGTTTCACAGTCTGCAGGCCTGAGTGCTTGAATTTATACACCTGGGGCCAGGCCAAGTGATTAGGACACCTGATTCTGATCATTTGAATGGGTGAGCGAATACTTTTGGTTATATAGTGTATGTTCAGCAGGGACAACGCAGCTGCTGTCCACCCCAGAGGACAGAGCTCACCTTTGTTGGTCGGGTACTTGGGCTTCTTGCCTCCTCCGACCAGGGCCAGATAGTTACACCTGAACAGCATCTCCACGTGGCCCACGCCGCCCTCCAGGAACTCTGAAAGAGCACGTCACAGTCAGTCAAACATCAGGCGGGACGCGCCTCCTCTTCCTGCCCTCCAAACACAGAAACAGAACCACTAGAACCCTCCTTATTCATGTATAGAGAAAGTGCTGAGTGTGAATGAGTCTCTGCTCCTGGTCAGCAGCAGTTGAAGGGTTGCAGAAGTGAGGAGGAAGGATGGTCATGTGCCGAGTCACATTCCCGGTCCGGTTTAGGGGGGGACACTTCCTCTTAAATCCCTCCATAATGTGCAGGAGCTGAGCAGCTTTGTTCCTGCCACGCTGACTTCCACTCACCAACAAAACGCAGCCGTTTGACATGGAAATACTCTAAATTTAACTGCCTTATCAGTGACCAGTTTGTCATTAGAGAGTTACAAAACAAGTTTCCATGTTTTGTGCCTGTAAAAGAGTGACCCAGTCTGTCCCTGACAGGCTCCCAGTTCAACACCAGTATGGGAATGTTTGCCGGTATCAGCTCAGAGCTCAGACACACAGAGCAGGACGTCCCTACCTCACTTTGAAACATCACCACTCTTTTCTTATTTGATGTGAAAGTCGTACAGAACACTCAGGAAGATCTTGAGCAGGAAGGCAGAGCGACTGGAGCAGAGAAGCAGCCTCCAGGGCTGCAGCTGCACATCAGACCGCACACAAAAAGCTGCATCATGTCACTGAGATATCAAACAGCTTCTTCTGATCCATTAGAGTCAGAGGAAACAGCTGCAGCAGATCAATCAGCCATCAATGAAAGGACAGTCATTAATAATGAAGGTGTGTCTGCACATCATGTGCTGCAAACATGAGTTACTTCACATTAATATCGGTCCACACGGGGAACCAGTGCCGTGATGTCAGCATTATTCACTTTGATTTATTTCTCTCACTGAAACAAACACACACCCAGGTGTTAGATTCATGTCATGTGATGGAATTTATCTAATGCACAATCAGGTAAAATGCATCATGTCTGTAGGTTTCTAAAACAACAACGATTTTTATTTGATATTTTCCAGAAAAAAAAAGGATTTTCACCTTGTTTCTCCTTCTCCTTGAGAGGATCTGTGTTGTAGACACGGAACCCATTCTCCATCCCACAGGCGAAGCATCCTGCAGAGGTGAACAGCAAAGCATCAGGATCTCTCTCTAGAGCCCACGAATCACCTCAGGCTATCACATCGTGTTGTTTTGCGCGTTGATGCCCTGATCTCCCTGAACACCTCAGCTCGGTGTGAACTCGTCCCACACTCACAAACACATCATGTGTGGTTATGAGCAGACTCACTCCTCGGGGTCAGATCAGGTCCTGGATCAGGTTCCAGGCATTTACAGGCACTGTTCCCTTCCCCAGAGCTCCAGTGAGGCTGGTTGGCACCTGCTGCAGCGCTCAGCTCCATTTATTTCCACTTTAATCACTTAAAATTGAAGTTTTAACTTCACGGCCTGCGTGACTGAGAGCGGACGATGAGCGAAACCAGGTAAAATAGTGGCGTTTGTTCCACTTAAACGACACAAATAGTCGAAATAATGACACGTATTATAATTAGTGTTGAATTATGCCAGAATTGTATAAGCAGACACGATAACAGACGAAGAATAATGTGATAATAACCGAGCTAAACGTTGTGGCTAAGCTAATGCTAATACCGAGCGACTACGATGATCGGTAACAAAACAGCTCAGATTAGCTTTTTAAGGTTATTCCACTTGTAGTTGATCTTATTCCAGTGTTTCACATTAAACTAAGACCGTGTCTTGTGTAAATAACCCTCAGAAAGTTGTGTCATGTTAATCACATATGAGCTAACAACATAAAAAGCTAAGCTAACATTAGCTAACGTCAACTGGACGTTGAATAGCGACTTGACAACGATCTGGCGACATTTATAACACATGTAAGTGTTAAAACTACATAAAATGGTTGTTGTTAGAGGGTGTTATATCGTGATTTTGAGCTGGCTCGGCGATGTTAACGATGTTAGCTTAGCATCCGGTGCTAGTTTGGACTGTAGAGGAGGAAGCAGAGAAACAAACCGCTGCTTCTTACCGTGATCCTGGTTAAAACCTGCGTACAGGAGCCCGTTCCCGTGAGGGTTCGACGGTAATAAATTCATCCTGAGTCCCAGAAGAATGTAAAACGAACGAAAATGAGGTTGTAACAGCAGTTAGTGTGTTAAGTGCAGCGCTGGGAGGAGATCATTCCTGCGGAGGCTGAGGCTGAGAGGAGGACTCTGCCCTCGCGCTACAGGATACAGCGGCTCGTGCAGCTGCTGAGACAGGGCTCGTGCACTTCAAACAGGGATTCTTCTCTAACCACAGCTAGTCCTCCATTCAAGTCCGATTTATAGAGGAAATAAACAGGGAACACCACGGACACTGCATCACTATGTGTGTACTCATCACATCCCCAGATGTGTCATCATCCAGGCACAAATCCACACATCTGGATCTACTGGAAACACATCCACAGCTGCTATACTGTCTGATTTCTACACAAAGATGCAACAAATGTCTTCAAAGGTCACTGACACTCCAACCCCACATAGCTGATACCTGACACATCTCACTTACTGTCACAGTGACTTCAAACATCAGTTTTCAAGTCCCTTCCTGGTATTGGGGTCTTAGACGTCTTAGAACCAGGACAGGCTGTAAACATCGTCTGTCACTGTCAGAATAACAGTTTGTCAACTGCAGTGATTATACATTAATATGCACTATTCATACACCATCAGGGATTTGAACCGGATGAATAGGAACGGTGTAACCCACTGCTCCACTGAGCCCCAGTGGCCTAATGGATAAGGCACTGGCCTCCTAAGCCAGGGATTGTGGGTTCGAGTCCCATCTGGGGTGAATAGCTTTTCATTTTTCCTGCATCGGAGCATAATCGGATGATTTACGTCATCTGTGGTGTTGTCAGGGTGTCAGATTACACTCTAGAGTCGTCCTGCGGATCCCGATGATTCTAGCTGTGCTTTTCATTGTAGCCTCACATTTCTCCTCCTCGTCTTTGTTTACTCTGTCAGCCTGTCTCTCAACACGACGGCGTCACCTACCACTGTGTGTGACGTACGGCACTGTCTGACCTATTTATACACGACTTGTGCAGATAAACTCCCTTGTTATCTATTATTTCATTACCCGTGTGTGTGATTCCCAAGGTCTGAGCCTCCTCCTGAGGACCAATCACAGGAGAGAGAGTTGGCTCCCCCTGCGGGCGGTGGACCGAGAGCAGGACCGACGACACACCTCCCTGCTTCACCGAGCCAGCAGACTCCAGACCGAGTGACCTTTTGAGCAGGGTGGTCATGTCCTTGATGATGTTGCTCATTAGGGGGTCTACTATGGTCTCGGCTGGTTTGGGAACAACTCAGGATCCTCCCGGAGAAGAAGAGAGGAGAGGGGAAGAGTTGAGAGGGGAGGGAAGGAGAACAGAGGAGAGCGGAGGGGAGGAGAGGAGAGGGAAGGGGAGGAGGGGAGGGGAGGAGGGGAGAGGAGAGGGGAGGGGAGGAGGGGAGAGGAGAGGGGAGGGGAGGAGGGGAGAGGAGAGGCTCATAACGTGAGGCTTTCCCATCAGCAGAATGGAAAACTCATCTTCCATCAGGATAATAATCTTGTCAGTTGGGAAGAAGAGGAAGCACAGAAAGGTGCTGTATGAAACGCTCTGGTTCATCTCATTCCATTCAGACCAAAATGAAATTGTATAAACCTCGTGGAGAAAGGAATCCACTGATGTCCGTGAGGGCTGTCAGTCTTTCAGGTCGTGGTAGTTTTAGGTTATAAAACTAAAAGCAGCTGGACTTCTGTTTCCTCTCTCGTCCTAAAGGGGGCCCCTGGAGTCCCCTGGAGTCCCCTGGAGTCCCCTGGAGTCCCCTGGAGTCCCCTGGAGTCCCCTGGAGTCCCCTGGAGTCCCCGGGAGTTGAGGTTTGGTGAATTCGGAACCAAAGAAGCCTTTTGTTCCTCAGGAACAGAAGTCCAGTTGCTTTTGCTTTTCTCACCCTCAAGAATCCATTGATGGTCACTGCATCAGCTGATAGGAGCCTGAGCAGGCTGCCAGGCCCCAGTGTGCTTCAGCAGCCTCCACCCCTACACTCTTCATCGACCTTCATCCCCATCGAGCAGAGGAGCCTGATCATCAACAGACTGCTCTCTGCTGCAGGACTGACAGGGGCAGAGACGCACAGCTTCACGACACCCAGGAGGAGCCCTGGAATGTTGCTCCTACCTCACCCAACTTTATCTTTTAATTACTATATAAACCTTTATTTCTCTTTATTTGAATCACTACTACTTACATTTCTTATTATATGTGCAATTCAATGCATTGCTTGACGCCTTAATTTATTACTTTATTGGATTTATCTTTTAGTTACTTAGTACATTTTAATGATCTCTTATTACTTTTTACATTACATATTTTTTACTTTATATTTATTACTTATTTTATTACTTAACATTCATTACTAATGTGTTTACTATTATGGTTGTTATTATTGTTATATGTGTGCAATGTGTTTAATATGTATGCTACTTTGACACCTTAATTTCCTTGGGGATCAATAAAATTTCTCCATCTATCTATCTATCTATCTATCTATCTATCTATCTATCTATCTATCTATCTATATCTATCTATATCTATCTATCTATCTATCTATCTATCTATATCTATCTATATCTATCTATCTATCTATCTATCTATCTATCTATCTATCTATCTATCTATCTATCTATCTATCTATCTATCTATCTATCTATCTATCTGTCCATCCATCTATCTATCGCATGGGAGCAGAAATTAACCTGGCTGACACCTATGTTATAACTGCCTCCTGATTGGCTGATTCTCTCAGGCTCCTCCATGCCTCTTCACTCTGCTCAGCATCAGAGACCAGGCCACCCCAGTCCGCCCAGTCCGCCCCAGTCCGCCCCAGGCTCCCCGGTCTGCCCAGTCCACCCCAGTCCGCCCAGTCCGCCCCAGGCTCCCCAGTCTGCCCAGTCCGTCCAGTCCGTCCAGGCCGCCCCAGTCGCCCCAGGCTCCCCAGTCCGCCCCAGGCTCCCCAGTCTGCCCAGTCCGCCCCAGTCCGCCCGAGTCCGCCCCAGGCTCCCCAGTCTGCCCAGTCCGCCCCAGTCCGCCCAGTCCGCCCCAGGCTCCCCAGTCTGCCCAGTCCGTCCAGGCTGCCCCGGGCTCCCCAGTCCGCCCAGCCACTGGTTCAGACCTTTATGGTGAAGGACTGGGTCAGTCACTGGTTGTGACCAAGGGTTTATTTTAATAAACTTCACCTTTGGTTTCACTGATTCTTTGCAGCTTTGTTCCTTGGAGACGAGGTCTTGAAGTCTCGAGGGTGTTGAAACCAACTCGAGGACTCCTGCAGATTATCATTTTATATAATCCTAGTCCTGAGTTTACTGCACCCCGCCCTGCAGAAGCATGTGGACTTACTGGGACACTAGGCTTTTACTGTGACAACACAAATACCCCATAGAACTAAGAATCTGATGAAGATGTGGTTTGAGACTGTTGGCAAGGAAATGTCTGAACCACACACACACACACACACACACACACACACACACACACACACACACACACACACACACACACACACACACACACACACACACACACACACACACACACACACACACACACACACACACACACACACACACACACACACACACACACACACACACACACACACACACACACTAAACCAGATGCAAATGGGAAACAAATGTTTTAATTTATTCAAGAAATAAATTCCTCAAGGAACCAAGGTTACTTTCAATTATACATACAAATGTTTTTTTAATACAGAACTACAGCAAACATGTCTTAGAAAAAAAGTTACATTTTTAATAATGCACTATACACTTACACAGCTCCAAAAAAAAAAAAAAAAAAAACTCAAACCTCTGGCAATCAGAGAAAAGCAACATGGACGACACGTCTAGAAAAATGTCCTTCCACGTCCAAGCGCTGCTGAGCCGTCCGCCGGCCTCGTCCTCTGGGAGGACGCCAGACGAGACGCGTCCAGATGGGACACGTCCAGGCGGGGACGCCAGACGAGACACGTCCAGGAGGGGATGCCAGACGGGACACGTCCAGGAGGGGACGCCAGACGAGACACGTCCAGGAGGGGACGCCAGACGGGGACACCAGACGGGACGCGTCCAGACGGGACACGTCCAGGCGGGGACGCCAGACGGGACGCGTCCAGGCGGGGACGAGCCACAGGCGTGGTGACTACGCGTGGACCAGTCTTTTGTGTCTCTTGAGGCCGTGCAGGCTGGAGAAGCCCTTCCCACAGGTGGTGCAGATGTAGGGCCTCTCCCCGGTGTGGGTCCTCATGTGCAGCGTGAGGAAGCAGGACTGCACGAAGCCCTTCTCGCAGATGCTGCACTTGAAGGGCCGCTCGCCGGTGTGGTAGCGCCGGTGGATCTTCAGCTCGGCCGCCGAGCGGAAACACTTGTCGCAGTCGTCGCACTTGAACGGCCTCTCGCCCGTGTGGATCAGCGTGTGTCTGACCAGAGCGTCCTTCCCGAAGAAGCCTTTCCCGCAGTGCTCGCAGGGGAACCTCAGGCCTTTGTGGTGGAAGTTCTCGTGCTTGAGGAGGCAGCGCCTGGACGTGAAGACCTTGTCGCACTGGGAGCAGGGGAAGTTGGGCAGCGGCTTCTCGGGGACGGGCTCCCCGGAGCGGTGCACCCGCTCCACGTGCCGCGTCAGCGTCACGCCGTGCCGGAACTTCTTGCCGCACTCCCAGCAGAGGAAGGGGTACGCCTTGGTGTGCTTCTTCTGGTGCTCCACCAGGTCCGAGTAGGAGCGGAAGCGCTTGGCGCAGTGAGGGCACTGGAAGGGCTGGTAGCCCGTGTGCTTCCACTCGTGGCGGATGAAGCGCTTCAAGCTAGCGAAGGTGGTGAGGCAGACGCTGCAGGTGAAGGGCTCGCTGGGGTTGTGGACGTCCACGTAGTGCTTGTGGAGAGCCTTGAACACCGGGAAGTTCTCCTCGCAGTGGTTGCACTGGAAGGGCGTGTGCGACTCCTTGTGGATGGCCAGCGCCTCGGGGTCGCGCACCAGCTTCATGCACACCTCGCAGTACAGCGGGTTGTGCGTCTGCTTGTGGGAGTCCAGCGTCGACTTGTACTTGAAGGCCTTGTCGCACTCGTCGCAGCGGAAGCAGTGCTTGACGTCCTCGGGCCGCTCGGGATCCACCTGCTGCTCGTTGTAGCAGATGTTCCTCAGGTGGAAGCGGAACGTCTGTCTGCACTTGAACTCGGCGCTGCAGTGAGGACAGTAGTACGGCCCGTCCATCACGCTCCTGTTCCCGTCCGGGCTCTTCTGCTCTTTGGAGGAGGTTCCTTCGGTGGAGAGGGCGTAGTCCGGGTCCTGGCCCGCCATGTCGCACAGCTGCTCCTCGCTCGTCTCACAGAGCGACTGCTCTCCTTCGTCTCCAACGTCCTCTTCCTCCGCCTCCTTCCCTCCGGCCTTGGCTCTGGCCATACACTTGTGCTGCCCCAGGTAACGAGAAGTCTTAAACAACTTTTTACAGTCGGGACAAGTGAGAGACACCTCCTCCGAGTGTCGGTTCAGGTGGCGTGTGAGGAACTTGGCGTGGCTCACCACCTTCCCGCACACTTTACACGTCCTCTCATCCAGGTCCTCGGCCTCGCTAGAGGCTCTGCTGAACCTCTTGGGGTTGCTGGTTGTGGCGTTGCCGCCCTGTTTCTTCCCCGTCTTCCTCCACTGCGACAGGTAACGTTTCATCTTCAGTCCACGGTTCTTCCGAACCGGTCGGGCCCACATGACGTCGAAGTCCGGATCTCCTCTCTTGGTCTGTACCTCAAAGTCCGCATCTACCGGACACTTCCTCTTCCTCCCTCGCCTCTTCTTCTCTACGGCGCCAAGCACCGTCACCTTCCCATCCTCGCCGATCATCAGCGTTCCTGACTGGTGTCCCAGCGGCTCGTCCGCCGCCCTGCTCGCCTCCGCAGCTTGCGCCGGGTCCGTCACCACCACAGTCTCCATCTCTGACTTCACCTCGCCGCCCACGCCGAACCACTGGCCTTGGGTGCAGTCCTCCGTGTTCTCGCCCCCCTCCACGTAGACGTCCTTGTTCTCTGACTCCACCTCCATCTCTGTGCACACCGTGTACACCAGTCCGCTCTCTGTGTCCGCTCCCGATTGGTCGTTGACAATCACCACTCGCTCCACCGGGGGGAGACAGAGAGCCGTCAAGATGCCACTGTCCACCACGCACGACTCTGGAGGGACGAGAAGAAGGGTTGAGCACAGAGTCAGGAGTTACAGGCAGACTAATGATTCAATCAGTCCATTCAATTACTGCTCACATCCTGCTCTGACAGGCTCGTTTATTCCAATTTCCAGCTGAAAGTGAAATGTGAACGTGAATGCTGAGGCTGGGACATGATAAAAGCTTCACTACTTTTCCAGGTTTTCCAGGATGTGTCGGAACCCTGTCAGTGTTTGTTCTAGCCTGTGAGCAGAAGCGCACCTATGTCTTCCAACTGGCTGAGGTCTTTCTGGGTGTCCAACAAGGTTTTCAGCTCCTGAGGCTGAGTGAAAGTCTCCATACATTCATTCAGGACAGACGAGGCATCGCTGAGCAGAGACGCAATCTGCCAAAAACAGAAACAGAGCAACTCTGGTGTGAGGCCACAGCACTGAATGGATGAAAGAATCTGCTACGTAAAGGAATTTAGGTAGAAGATCAAGGGACAGCCAAAAGCAGAACTTTGGATCAGAAACAACAAATCTCCATTGAGAAGTAAGCTCTGTTCAGCATTCAGACCAGGAGCTTACCTGTTGGAGAGTTTGTGTGGGAAGAAGCTTCTCAAGTCTGGACAGGAACAACCACATCAGCGTTTGGATTGCTTTGTCATATGTGGGGCCAAAGTCTCCGGGAAAAACGTCCTGAAAAACAAGAAACAATTCATAGACGTGTATTCACTGTCACTGAAAAGACAAAGTCTCAGAAAGATGTGATGTGATACAATCAGCAACTCTGGTTAGTGAGGAAACTAAACGGTACCTGGAAAAAGTTCTTCCTCTGTTCAGGATCTCTCAGCAGATTCTGGACAAGTCCAATGAAATGTGAGTCTGAAGACTCTTGGTCTGCATTTTCAGCCTGGAAAACAGAGATTCTGAGGCTCAACATCTCAAATGCAACATCCTTCAAACTTGTGATTTCAGATTGTTTGACTACATACGCTTGCACTGAACTCAGACTCACTTGTATGTTCCATAGAGATCTAAGGTTCTGCAACCGATCGAGGTGTGGCTGTATGATCTGGAGGTCTGCGGTCTCCTCAGAGCGACACAGCTCCAAGATCAGCTACAGATTAGATATGGAGAGCACATTAGATATATTGAACAAGCTATTCTGGAGCCCAGAGCTGCAAACCTGCTATAGCTAAAAACAGCATCTCAATTCATGTTAGACTTTAATCTGAAAACAACCATCAGGCCATCTGCTCAGCAGATATCAAATACGTGTGTAAATATAACGCTCAGAAACAAATTGGTTCAGTTTCCTCACCCGTGCTCTTAGACCCAAGATGAGCTCCGCTCGCTGCCTTGTGGAGAGAAGCTGAGGCACGATGTCTGTGACCATGAACACAAACTCCTCCAGCAGTCCGTAGTCAGACACGATCTTGTGCTCCACCGTCTGCCAGATGGCTGCAGAAACCAGCCGGATCGGAGGGACCAGGAGCTGCAGGGCGGAGAGAGGGAGCGATGGACCTGCACGGACAGAACAAGAGCTTCAAACTGTCTGGAAAGATCTGAAAGTGTCTGACCTCCTGTCACGGACACTCAGAGTACAGACCAGTGCCTGTGTCTCAGAGGGTTACTGGGACCAGACGTCACTGCAACCGCCCGCACCATCTGACTATGTGGTTCACTGCTGATTTGTGTATTAGCCTTTAATCCTGCACAGTTTGAGGCTGTTCTGTTGACCTCTTGACCATGTCACCCTTGTAATTGAGATTTTGATCTCATTTTGGTGAAATAAAAATGTAGATATAAATTTAGCAGATGCAGTGTCAAGAGTATAACAAGACTGGGAAGTGGAACAGATGCAGGATGGAAGTTCCTCGTGGAGTGATGAAACATGAGGGATAGAGTTTACAGTGGATAATGATGTTATAGTTTCACTGATCTTTGTTTATATATATTATTGACATAACAGGGACATTGAATAAACATCAAGTTGCATCTAGTATAAAGAAGGAAACGAGATACCTGCTGCGAGTCGTGTGTGTGTGTGTGTGTGTGTGTGTGTGTGTGTGTGTGTGTGTGTGTGTGTGTGTGTGTGTGTGTGTGTGTGTGTGTGTGTGTGTGTGTGTGTGTGTGTGTATAGGGGGATTTAGACTGACTAATAATTTAGTAGCAGACTGACCCTTCAAAATGCAGTTGAGATGACTCATGACATTTCGGGCCTGATGCAACACCTCATTCAACACAAGGAGCTTAACTAATGCAGAGCTCAGATCAGGGGTTCAAATACTCAATGAATCAATGTAACTTTAGATTATAAGTGGTTAAAAAAGAAAGAAAAGAAAAGGGTAAAACCACCAGAATCATCTGTCACCAGGATCTGAGCTGATGATGGGTCAGGCTTAAACAGAAACACCGACCTGCTCGTTTCCAGTTGATTATTAATCAACGGACTGGAGACCAGTACCTGGCTGAAGGTTCAGTTACTCGGGTTTAGTTTTATCTCCAGGATCTTTAGGTATGTTCTCTCTGCTGTCCCTCTGAGCTGTCCCGGCTACAGCGGATGTAGCAACTCTTTATTTCCGTAATAAGCCGCTAATACGCTAAGCTACATCAACGTAACGCGTCAATAAACAAACTAATAGCGACACAGATTTATCAGGATAGTTACAAACACTTCAGCCCTGTTGCATTACCACGGGTCGCGGCTGTGGGAGTTTTCACTGCAGTTGCTGCTCAGTTTAAACAGACTCGTTTAACTTAGCTTAGCATAGCATAGCTACACTTAGCCTAGCATTAGCATGTAGTTCCAGGATGCTACAGGTTGAAATCAGACACCTCTGGCCGAGTGGAACAGCCTCTGACCCGGACTGAACAGCTGATATTCAGCGCTAAAACCGAGCAGCCGCAGCTGTTTGAGGCCTGTTCGCTTCCCACCTAAATAACACATTTTCCCGCTGTTTCAGTCCGCGCGCGCGGGCTGCTGCGGGGCCGCGCGGCCTTGCGCTCGTGCTCACCGGCTCCGCGGGCAACCCCGGCGTCCATCCTGAGAAGGTCCGGGCCGGTCACATCCCACAGAGATCAGGAGACAGTCGAGCTGCTGATCACTGCCTGATCAATACCCGATCAACACCTGACCACTGTGTATCACTCCGCCTCAGTCTCTGCGGACTTATTTCTGCTCTATGCGTCAACGGTACGTCCCGAACAACAATCCGACGGGAACCACAGAGCGGAGGAGGGTTCCGCACGGTGGTCGTTCCTGCTGACGTCGAGGCCAGCTCTGGACACCTGTCCTGGACACCTGTCCTGTCCACCCAGCACCTCAGAGCGTCTCATCAGCAGCACGGCTGCTAGGCTCTACTCACAAGGTCCCATCTTTTAAAAAGGGAGCTCACATTTTTCTAAAAGATTCAGCCTCGGTACAGTTTAACTTCTAGGAAGCCCTTTCAGTACAGTACAGTGACTTTCAGTTGAAGGTCAACGTTACAGGTCATAATTGAGGCCATAGTACAACAATTAAAAGGTGGTAAAAAGAGAAGTGCAGACTAAGTATTGAGTAAATTAAAGTGTAAGTAAAGTAAGCATTAGGTAAAGAGAGGCGAGAGCAGTAGTTAGCCAGGAAGAGGAGGGTCTCCAAGCAGGTTCCCAGCACTGACATCCAACCCTCATACTCAGGTTATCATGTTATACTGCTAGTGCCCAACACTGGGATATCGTGTAATCTGGGACCAGAAAATGTTTTATGATTTTTAATGAAGTCTCAACTGAAACTGGACTTCAGATCAAACTGGACGTTTCTATATAAACTAACTATATGTTCAGTGTATTTTCATCAGTGCCCCAGGAGTGTTGTGATAATCAAAGAGCTGAGACAAAAGTCTCCCATAAAGTCTTTTATTTGTGGTGGCAACATCATGCAAAAGCTCTGGTAAAGAAACTTCAAAAGGAGACTTGGAATGATGAGCAGAGGCTTCAGCAGGGACAGATATGTGGCCAGAGTAACAGGCTGTGGCTCCAGCTGTTACACAGATGCACAACAGGTCAAAAATAAATACATTGGCACCTGAAGGAAGGACTCCTCATCTGGCCTGAGCGCTCACACACAGCTGGTGTCAACATGAAGGAGCCGTGATGTGTAATTACAGGTGGTGAAGCGTCCTCATTGGCTGATGGATGGAAGTCATTTACAGTGACGATGCTCGCTGGAGATTTCTGCTCAGTACGGAGTAAAAAGTAACAGAATCTCAAGTCCTATCTGAGATTCTTCTCTGAAAAGAGAAAGTTAAATTAAGTGACATCTGCATATAATTGACACTGTGAGCAGGGCGAGGGCAGCTAAATTGTACAGTCTTATCAGAGGGAATGCTGAGTGGTCAGAAAGAAGAGCAGAACATGAAGAAATTGACCACCAAAGTTACGAGGATTCGACAAATTCCTCCCAAATCGGAAAAAACGATGCACATTTATTTTAAATTGCAAATTCTATTACAAACGCTCGAGTTGATGATTTCCCACCACGAGGAGTCCACTTCAGTATCATACGATGCCAAATCACAGGCAATTTCTCACCTTCAGCACATTTTTCTCTCCAATGTGTCAAATCTTTACACATTTTTTCTGTAGAAAACTTTTCTCGCTTTTTTTCTCACTTTATACAGAGTAATAAAAAAAACGTTAAGGCAAGATGCATCAAACAGAAGCCCGGGGGCTGTGGGAGCAGCCTCTGGGGGTCGGGGCTCCGGGTCAGGATCTGCTCCCATTCGCTCTGTCTCAGGCATCTTACTCTGACGGGGGAGGAGGAGGAGGAGGAGAAGGAGGAGGCAGAGGAGGAGTAGGAGGTCAGGGTGGGGGCTCAGGGTGTCCTCTACCACTCCTCCTCTCCTCCGACCCCCCCTCTGTAAGTCTGCCACAACGCTCCTCTTTGGCACTTAGGCTGGCAGACTCAGCTTCTTTCCTTTGAGAACTGGAACACACACACACACACACACACACACACACACACACACACACACACACACACACACACTTAGAACAACTAGAAACTCACAACACTTAAGATTCACACAAAACAATTACATTGTGATTTGCTTTGTAACAAGACTCCACCTGGTCTGTGAGCTGCCAATAATTTAGTCCCAGACTGTACAGCCTTTAAAAGAGAGGGAGACGTTTGGAAGATGGAAACACTTTGTTCACATCTCCAGGTCACGTGACCTGACGTAGGGGTCACATGACCAGTTCCCTTCAGACCAGATGGACAGAGGAGGAGACTCAACTGTTTCTACATCTGATTCAAAGATCTAAGAGAACTATGTTCTGGACGTCCATCTTCCTCAGGGTGGAAGAAGTCACAGTGAGGAACGTTCTAGACCAAATTAGGTGTGGAACGTTCCTCACTGTGACGTGTCCCCTGAGGTAAGAGGAGACGATGGAAGCGTCTCTCACCTTTCGTTACATATAAGTAGAAGAAGTCACAGTAGAGGATGGTCTGCACCACCCCAGCCACGATGGCGATCATGTCGAAGAAGCCCTCGAAGTAGAACCTCCATATCCAGTTGATGAGGTAGAGGGCTCGGTACAGGCCCAGGAAGAACAGGTAGTGGGTGGTGATGGTCTCCGCCTCGCCCGTCTTACTGATCATGAAGAGCTGCGGCAGGATGGCCACCGACTCCAGGTAGATGGAGAAGGTCCACAGGATCTGAGGGGGCAGGGACACAACGCGCCTTAGAGGGTGGCTTTCATTCTTCGTTCTGTGCCAACGGTGTCTGTTCATCTACAACTCTAGGCCTGGTTGTGTTTTCATTGTTTTTGTGTCTGGTCGTCTCCAGCTCAGCTCCTGAGGAGAAAAGATAGCAACTAAGAGGATAAAACTGCCACAGATGCTAATTGAGGTTCTATTTATAGCTGCTGTGAGAATAAACGTATATATAACGAAGGTGAAAGTGTTTTAACTAAACGTGGAGCTGTTGACTCAGCGTAAACACGGTGCACGTGTCCTCGTGTCAGACACAGCCTAGCACTGCTGCTCCTCTTCCAGCTGCTCTCATGTTAAACATGCTCCAAAGTCTCTCTGCACCGTGCTGGACCACTGCCCTGCCTGCTGGGCGACAGCCCCCCCCGCTGAGCTCCAGTCCCAGCTCGGTCCAGGACCTGGACCCTGAGCAGAGCGGAGGCGTTGCTCTGTGCTTCAGGATCTGCTCTGCAGGCTGAGGCTGTTTCCTGGGAGGTGAACCTGGATCTTCCTGCTCTGGCTCTTTGTTCAGTCTTGTTTGCTTGTTGTCACAGCACCTGGCTGCAGGTTCCAGCTGAGCAGTGAGGAGCTACTGGAGCCCCATCAGTGAGGGATCAGATCTGGGTCTGCAGCTTCTATATATCTCTATCTCTACAAACAGATCTGCAGCATGTGAACATGTCAGCACTCTCTCTGCTCAACACAGAAGGAAAACATTCCAGTTCCTCATTTTCCTCAGATAATCAGTCCCTGCCTCTTAGAAGATCGATTACACGGCCCATAACTGATCAACTGATCATCTGTGATGTCTTCAACAGCTGGACAGATGTCAGGACGCACAGCTACGGACAGATGCTGGTTGGACACCTTCCATTCCCAGGTGTTGCTTTCATCTTGTAGCCGTGCAGCGCTTTGAGAGTTTATTTTGACTTTAGACTTCAGAACTTTTAATTAAACACGGTCAGAACTTTCTATGGGTGTCTTTACAACTGCTGTTGGTTGAGTAACTGATCCAAAACCAAAAATAGTATTTCTGATCCTGAGACACATACGTGTGTGTGTGTGTGTGTGTGTGTGTGAGAAAGTGTTATGTGAAGCTTCAGTGAAATCGCAGAGAAACTGTTAGGAAACTAGTCAGACATTAATGAGGATTCAGGAAGAGCTAAAGGTCACTGACTGTAGTGAGAGAGAGGAAGATAGAGAAACAGAGATAAAGGGTGTAAAGCATTGATCTGGTGCAGCTGTGGGGTTCAGGAGAAGTTGATCAGATACGTGAAGTCATGAAAATGCTTCAGTCTCTTCACACGCCACATGTTCTGTGTCTGACCTCCAGGGGAGAGAAGTCGTGGTTGACCAGGAAGGCCAGTCCGCCCACTGGGACCACCAGGAACTCCACCCGGAACGTGTCGTGGTTCCCATCGTACGTGGCCTTGAACTTCAGGTAGATCAGGTAGACGGTGGCGTACGAGCAGCCGATGTAGATGATCTGTCACACAAGAAGAGACGGAGCAGCAACAGCACAGGTCTCAGATCTGCCTTTAGTAAACACAGGTGTGTCAGCTCTGTGTGTGTGTGGGTGTGTGTGTGTGTGTGTGTGTAGGGGGGCCTCACCTTCATGGTGGTGTTGTAGAGGGAGATGAAGGAGGTGAGCAGGTCCAGGTAGCGGGTGGTGAACACCAGAGCAAACAGGACCTGACTCTTCCCAGAGATTCCTGGGAGACAGGACGGTTCACTCTGTTATTATTCTGTTATTAAATTATGAATTCAATAATGAAGACGCGTCTCAAAGTACAACATGTGTGAGCAAGAAGAAGTCTCTGTGACAGAAAGCTGGTCTGAGCTCATCTAGTTGAAGCTGATCCTGGTTGTATTCTATTTGTTGACACCTAAACAAACAGCTGTTACTACACACTGTGTTCTGCCTTCACTGCACCAGTACACCAGTATCAGCTGCAGCTCTCACTGGTAGAACATCTGAGCCTGCTAGTTCCTCCCATTAGACCACAGACCTCACATGCTGCTCCCAGCATCATGAGCTGGCTCCATGCTATCTGAGCAGGAACATCAACTCTTTGCTCTCGTTCATTCCTGTATCAACACTTCTCTGAACAGCTCAGATGAAACACTGAAGGTCACTGCAGACCTCCAGGTTCTCCTCCAGGTTCTCCTCCAGGTTGTCCTCCAGGTTCTCCTCCTGGTTTCAGCTGCACAGTGGGCAACGCCCCGTGTTTATCAGAGGAGCACAACATGTCGAACATTTACCGTCATGCAGTAACCATGGGTTCAGAAAGGTTCAAACTCCTTCCCTGCTTCTTTTCAGGCACAGACCATGCATTGATGCTCAAATGTCTGACAAAACACCATCCATCCATCCATCCATCCATCCATCCATCCATCCATATCAATGTCGGGTGACTGATGAACTGAACCTCCAGAGTAGAGCCTGCAGCCAGGAGCAGGGTTTCATGAGTAGCAGGTTTATTCTGTTCTGTAGTAAGACAGTATTACTACAAACTACAAAGGCTCACAGGTGATAAAATCCACATTTGCTGCAGAGGAACTACTCATTTATTCATGTGATTTTAATCATACGTACTGTTTTCCATCAACAGGCCTAATCCTCATCTCACAGTATTCCTCTCTATATCACAGGTTGATTTCCTGATTTGTCAGAGATGACATGTTGACCTGATCCCTCCTCAGGTTTACCTGATGCACGACCTGACACAGACTAACACTGTGGATGTTTACAGCTGTACTCTCTGGTCTGTCCTGCAGTGATAGGACCCTGACCTGTGACCTTTGACCTGCGTCTGTGCTGGAGCTGCAGACCACAGCACACTGTGATCATGATAAAGGAGCTGCAGCTAACACAGACACGTCTCCATCTGTGTGGGTGTGTGTGTGTGTGTGTGTGTGTGTGTGTGTTGCCACGTCAGATATGTCACACTCTTTCTAACATACCTGGACCCTGCTCAGGTGTGATCCCACCTGTGCACTGATGAAATACAAAGCCCTAAACTGATATTCACTTATGATATGCAGTGAGCTGCACACACACTCATTCATACATACACAACACACACACACACACACACAGAGTAATCACAAGGCCTGGGATCAGAGCAGCTGCAGGTCACTGCTACACCAAGCAGCTGCTGTTGATCTAACATTACTTTGCTGTCAGACGTAATGAGGTGAGAGCAGGTGTAGCTGCTGTTGTTAGCATCCTAGCTGCTGTTAGCTGATGCTAGCTACAGCAATTAGCCGCTCTGTGGGATGTCTAACGTGCATGGAGGGGTCACAGCTTCGCTATCATAAACTGGGAGTATGTGTGTGTGTGTGTGTATATGTGTGTGTGTGTGTCTGTGTGGCGGGACTGACCGGCGCAGGAGCGGCTCCTCCAAACCTTGAGCAGCAGGATGATGATGGCTGCCAGGTGGGACAGGTCCCCGGTCAGCCTGAACACGTTCATGATGAAGCCGGAGCCAGCGGAGAGAGGCCGGGGGAACAGTCCCTGGTGAGCGGGGAAGTGAGTGAGTGTCCGGGGTGGAGGGTGGAGGAGGTACCGCCGCAGGCTGAGCAGACTCCGGGCTGGGCTGAGCTCCTGGTCCGGGCTCTGGGTCTGGAGGATGGTGGAAAATGGCGAGCGGAGCGCGACGTGGCTGCGGGACGTGGCCAAGGCAGCGGCAGCCAATCAGAGAGGGAGCTGTCAGCACGGCCAGCCAATCAGAGCGGGGAGAGGAACCTGATTTGAATAAATTATACTATATGTGTTGATGCGTTTGTGGTCCACGGAAAAAAAATCTGAAATGTCATTTACTTACCAACCACAAGGCGGCATGAGCTGCAAGAATGGAAGAAGCGACTGGACTTCTAGAAAGACACAAACTATCGATCCCTCTTTCTTTGGGAAATTCTGTTAGACTCACACGTTTCATTTATCATCCAAAGTAAATCTTTAGTTCTGATTTAGTGTGATCTGATGAAGAACAAGGGTATTCCCAGTCCAAATAAGATGAGAGGTCAAAGGTCAAACTGAGTGTAGTTTCTTTCAATCACCTGAACCACCATGACCTGGATGACTGAGAGCTACAGCTGAAGCTATTCATAGGAATGACTTTATCCTAGTTGTTCAGAATTTGTTCAGAATGCATTCCAGCGTCTTCTGTTCATCTCTCCACCACATCAGGGTGGTCTCCTGTCTCCTGACGTTAAGTTATAGCACAGAGAAATCCAGTTTGCTGTCATAGACTGTGTCTAATCCAGAATGTGTAGGAAGCTGAAGAGGGTGAGGACTTCCAACATCCAGGAGAGGCTCAGAGTAGAGCTGCCGCTCCTCCAGCATCCAGTCAGGATGCCTCCACGATACATTCACTATCTCACAGATGCTTCCATCAGCAAACAGAGCGTGTTGGTTTGTGTTTGATTGCGCAAGAGCCATTGTGTAATTTCTGCGAGGTGTTAGCATAAGTTGTTAGCATAAGATAACACACAGAAACAAAAAGAAAAAAGTCTTGGTTGTTGAATGAAAACTAAATGAATCATTCAAGACACTGAAGGACACTGCTGCGTGGCTCACGTTACAGCATCTAAGATCAACGATCCAGAGAGTTGTGGCACCTGGACTTGTTGATTCTTCAAGATGTTTTATTTGTAGCTTTCATCTCAAAGACAAAGGTCTCTCCTCTGAAGAAAACGAGGTACACACGTTAGACGGATGGTTTGATGGAGCATCAGTGTTAAGATAGAGAAACTCCTCTGCATAGAGGGGGAGGTCTGTGTCTGCGCAAACAACTCCACAAAAGTTTAATCGTGGTCTTCTCAACCCTCTCAACTCTTGGATGAAGGTGAGACATCTTCAAAAACCTGCATCATGTCACTTCTTCTTGGAATTCTTACGTGTGAATTTCATCGTAAAATAACTTATCACATTCATTTGGGTCGATGGACGAGAAGAGAGAAAACAGTATCTTGAGATATTCTTTATTTTTGGAACCCAGGTGACACTCAGTATAAAGCATTAACTGGCACAGTCCTTTGTGTTGTAACACCCTCAGCGCAGTATAGCAAAGTAATAGAACACGTCACTTTTCAAAGTAAGAATTATGCATTCTTCCTCTTTAGACTAGAAAGCTGAATTCTATCTGAACAAGCTCGGCTCAGTACGCTCCACGACTCTGCTGCAGCTGTGCGTGGTCTGCTGGGAGCAGCAGCTTCATTTAGGTGCCTCGTGTTAGCAAAGCTACGGTAGCACAGCTGTTTAACGGACTCAGTCACACAGGCAGATGTATGGCTTTCTGTCTGCTTAGTCGCACTAAAATCATTATAAAAACAAGTGCAGTGACTGTGAAGACCGTTAAAGGGTTTGCTTCTGGTGAAACACTCACTGAGTTATCACCTTGTTTGCCTTTAAAGTCTATTTTCTATCACTGTTTAACACACTTTACAGCATCTTTCAAAGTATTTCCCCTCAATGAACCAGGCTCGCTCCAGTCTGCAGCCTGGTGGGCTCGGCTGGCTGACCCTGCACCCACAGGTCTCATGTGCTTGCCATAAGGAAGGCCTCATATGACTTCTTAAAATCCTACTTATGAGGGGTTTTTTTAAAAAGGTGATTCAATCAAGTGCGTTGGTACACACACTTTTCTTTGAATCAGACACAGAACAAAACATAGAGGTGAACAAAGATTAACCCTTGATTATACGGACTGGTAGCACAGACAGATTCAACAGCGACAGTGAACACCACAGATAGTAACAGCCACAACACGGTGATATGTCTCAGAAGATCTCATCTTCCCTGCCATCTCCACTCTGGCACAAACTGCCACGTAGGTCTCAGCTTTGCTTTTAAAGGTCGAGGTATCACTGTCACACGGGATGGCTGGTAAATGTTGGAGCTACAGTACCTGAGCTTCACAGCTGACTCAGCACTTCTGTACAGGGCACAAGTACTGTGTTGAAGGAGTAAAGCTGACGAGAAACGCACAGTCACTGCAGGAGGGACGTCGCGAGATGGTGTAGAGGCAGAGTTTACGAGCTCTGACTCTGGCATTCTGAGCTCAGGGAACAGGAAGTGTCCTCCGAGGCCTTCAGGACAAACACTGCATCGTCGAGAACGTAGTAATCGTTGTACATGTCTCCCTCACACAGATATGGCAGCCGCGTCACGGCCTCCACCTGGAAGCCCACGCTGGGGAACACCTCCGTGGTCAGCTGGGTGACCTGCTCCTCCCACGTCTTGCCCTGGATCTTCAGACGCTCTCTGGGGCGCTGCCACCGGCCTCCTGCAAAACAAAGACGAGGCGAAACTTCTTCTGTGAAGCGCAGATCTAGCGAGCGGGTCGGGAGGAGAGCGTCCCGGCGCAGACTCACCCACTTCCACGTAAGGCTGGAAGGGAAGCACGGCCGCCAGGACCAGCCGGCCCGTCCTGGGAGCCAGGGACTTCCTGATGTCCCTCAGGAGGCTGAGAGGATGGTCACAGCGATCCAGGAGGTTCAGACAGCTCACCACGTCGTACTGGAAACCAGTCTGCTGCCACTCGTCTATACCCAGAACTCTGAGCAACACACACACAAACATTTTAGTCAGCTTTTGGATGATAGATCAGATGATGATCGTTTACCATCACACCTCTGTCTGTCTGTCTGTCTGTCTGTCTGTCTGTCTGTCTGTCTGTCTGTCGCAAGATGCTTGTGAAGCAAAATAAAACAACAAATACATGATAATGACAGAATCTAAAGTGAACTAGAATTGGTGGTGTCCCACTCACTTATAATTCCTCCTCTGCAGGTGCCATTTCATGGGTGGGGAGACCTCGGTGGCGTAGACCTCTCTGAAGTGTGCTCCCATCACCTCGGTGACTCCTCCGTCTCCTGCTCCCAGGTCCAGGAGCCTCTCGGCTCTCCACTCCGGGCTGATCCGCAGCAGCTTCTGGAACTGCTCCGAGGAAAACACAAACATGGAGCCTCGACCCAGAAACCTGAGGCAGAGGAGGGCGGGGGTCAGAGGGAGACGCGCGACTCCCAGAGGAAGACGAGTCTCCTGGACTCTCACCCGTTGATGGAGGTGCGGGAGACCATGGGGGCGAGGACGGAGGACATGAAGGAGTGGTAGATCTGAGTGAAGACCCAGCTCGACTTCTCCACGCTGCGCTTCAGGAAGGCTTTGGTGCCGGGGTCCAGGTGGCTCTGGATGAAGATGGGCTGCACCGACGGCCCCAGCAGGTCTGGACTGCAGCGGTACCACTGCAGCCACAGGACAGCAACCAGAGGCAAACAAAGGGGACGATTACTACAGTACAGCTTTGGTTACAACAAGACACTGAGTCCATGAACACTTCAGCCTGTCTGAATAGAACCAGAACACCAGAAAACTGTAATACCTCCTAAAACTGCATTTAAGACTTTTTAATACATTCTAAGGACCAAATCTGATTCATCAAATTTGAAAGTTTTAAGACTGTGCAGAAAACCTGTCAACAGCAGTGAAGTGAGTACCTGCATCTCTGTGCTACGATAAGAAACAGACCATGAAGGTGTGTGTTCACCATCTCATTCTTCACAACCAACCCACAGGTCTGGACCAGGGCTGAGCCATGGAAGGAAAACCAACCAGCACCCTGAGCTTTGTCTGCAGCTCAGCGCTGCGCTGCTCCGTCCGCCCCTGAGCGCCGTGAAGCAGGGCTTCAGCCGCCCCAGGACTTCAGCACCTGCCGTGTCCAACATTTTTCACCATTTTCTGACAATTAATAAAATAAAGCTGCAGACAACTCCAACTGTAAAACCAGGTAAGGAGAAGAATCAGCTCTTTGGAGCAGATAACATCTAAAACTGAAACTTTAAAGCTTGAGACTCTCTTCGTCCAGGTGTCTCCACCGGTCTGAGCTGACAGGTCATAAGCTCTGGTACCTCCTGGGTCTCAGCAGCAGCTGCATCCTGGTCCACTTCGCTCCCAGCGCTCAGGATCAGGGCCCGGACCACCGGACTGCGGACGTACTTCCCGGTCCACATCCTCCGGACCGAGCAGATGAAGGCGGTGTAGAACAGAACCCAGAGCCCGAACAGAACCGTCCTGGGGCCAGGCAGAGACATGATGGAGAGGAGAGGACACAGCTGAGCAGAACCACAGACCCGACCTGAACAGACTGGCTCCACAGACAGACTGGACCTACAGACTGGACCTACAGACTGGACCTACAGACTGGCTCCACAGACTGGACCTACAGACTGGCTCCACAGACAGACTGGACCTACAGACAGACTGGACCTACAGACTGGACCTACAGACTGGCTCCACAGACTGGACCTACAGACTGGACCTACAGACTGGCTCCACAGACAGACTGGCTCCACAGACAGACTGGCTCCACAGACAGACTGGCTCCACAGACAGACTGGACCTACAGACTGGACCTACAGACTGGCTCCACAGACTGGACCTACAGACTGGACCTACAGACTGGCTCCACAGACAGACTGGACCTACAGACAGACTGGACCTACAGACTGGACCTACAGACTGGACCTACAGACTGGCTCCACAGACTGGACCTACAGACTGGACCTGCAGACTGGACCTACAGACTGGACCTACAGACTGGACCTACAGACTGGCTCCACAGACAGACTGGACGTAGAGAGTGGATTCTAGGTTTTAGAGGACGCTGACGTCAGCCAGGTGTAAACAGACACCACAGAGCTCGGTTCTGGTTTCAAGACAATAAGTAAACTCACAAACAAACCAGCAAACAGCCGCACAGAGAGTGGGGCGGACCGACCTGCGGGCGGGGCCGCTGAACACAGCCAGCTTCTATTGACAGAACATCTCAGCCTGGCAGAGCATTGTGTCGCTGAGCCTCCTCCCTGGACACTGAGCAGCTGCACTGATCACCTGTGGACTCCAGCTGGGCCCAGGAACCGGCCCATGGCCGCAACATGAGTCACTTCACTGCCGGTGTCACCTCAAACTCGTTCCTCCCGGAACCTTCGACCTAATGCTGCTGCCACGCCGGCTGAACTGCGTCTGCTTGTTGTTTTGTTCTTTTATTTGTTTTGGGGTTTTTTAAAGACGAAATATGCAGCACGTCGCAGAGAAGATAGATGTCTTCTCGGATTCACTGAATTCTAATTTTAATGGATTTATTGTTATATTTGCGTCTTTTCGAATTATGCCGCTAAACTCAAATCCAGCGCTAAACGCAACGTTGTCAGCAAAAAAAAAAGAACGATAATGAAAATACAGTGAAAGCTTCCTCTCTCTCAGGACTGTAGCAGTCTCCGCTGGCAGTGAGTTATGGTGGTGCCTGTTGGCTGCCAGTTACAGCGACTCCTCGCACCAGGATGCGCTCAGAAACACATCTGTGGAGATTCTCATTCATCCAGGTCATGGTATTCGTCCTTCATCCGAAGGGCTTCTTCAGTTCTGAACTGAAGAAGACGAAACGTCTTCAAACCCCAGAAGAAGTCCAGTTGCTTGACTAACTGAACATTGGTTCAGAAACACACTTCTTTATGCCTTTTTGTCACTTCAAACATGCAAATGGTTTCTAAAATCCAACTGAAGATCATTCTGTATTCCCTCTATAATTCGGCATCATAAAAATACACTCTGAATCATTTTGTCATTTTGTTTTTAGTTTTTAATCCGTTGGTTAGTCACACTTTGCAATGAACACGTTTTATATTCACTGCCCCAAAACAGTGAAAAACATTTATTAATAAAGTTTCAGGACTGAGAGAATCAGTGCAGCTGTTAAAGTTTAGAAACAGCTTTACTAACCCATCCACAGTCACTAATGAACATGCTGTAAATAGTAACACATTGGCCCGTTTTGGACCAGTGAGCCTGGAAAAATATCTTCATCAAATGTGTGATTTTATTTCAGGAAATTTGAAACTGTATTTACAAATTGTACACTGAGGTTTTGGAAGGATATGCTGTTAGGCTAGAAACCAGAAGATTGTGGCACTTTTACAGGATGTTATTACTGTAACAGTTTTACTTAAAAACTAAGTGCAGACTGATCGTCTGTACTCTATGATCAGATCTCTTCCTGATGTTTTAGTAAAATGGTCAAACAAAATTGAACCAAACATTTACAGAAAACATCAGTGACTGTGTAGTCAGCAGCTTCCGTGTGAACCAGGGTTCACTTTGTTCCATCCTTCCCTCCCGACCTGCATCATGCTAACTATTTGCTCTTGAACTCTCTTGTTTGAGACGATGAACTTTACTGGTTTAGGCAGGTTTGTCTCAGAGCAGAGCCAGAAAAGCTGTTTTCCCGCCACTCCTCTCTGCAAACAGTGAAATTAAACAAAGACAACCACTTCCAAGTCTGTGTTAACATGATCTCAACTCACTCACCTTCCCACGCTAATTAAACTATTGCATTAATGAGATCTTTCATGCTCAAGCTGCCTGGTGTGAGTTTCTGATGATCTCAGGAACTTGAATCTCTGCTGGAACATCACGGAGATTCACTCAGCTAAATGACTACGGTAAGTATTCTATGTAATGATGTTAATGGGACTAACCTAATAATGCTTGTATGCATTTTAATTTTCATATAATGAAGACAACAGTAATCCAGCAGTTGGCAGGAGCCTTTGTTCAGGTATCTGCCTGACTGTGAACAGATGAGATCTCACACCTTGTTCTACACACTGAGCCTCTGGATGGGGAGAAGACGGCTGCATACTGTGCTGTTTTTGAGGTCAGACTCAATGTTCAAAGCTTTTGAAGAGGAGGATGTTGGCTCTGAGAGTAAGACCTTGTTGAAGAACATCAAGAAGAGCAATATCAGGCATCACCTAGATCAGAGTAGTGCAACGCAGCACAGTGGAGTGACGCAACACGGCCAGGAGCTCCATGTGCTTCCTGCTGTGGAAAATCCCCCCTGAGAGGCAGTTCGTTGAGAAGACACAAGCTGACCCATGCCCAGCTAAGGTTGTTCTTCCTCATTGAGTGAGCAAAAAGCTCAGATCCAAGTCAGAGGGACCCTTCAAGCGCTAGGCATGCAGCACGCATTCATGCTGACTAATTACCTCACCAAACACATGAGGAAAACCATACTATCTTGTAGTTAAAGTAATTGGATTACTTTCATTTTTGATTTAGTAATTTTAAGTATAAACACGCTGACCAGCAGGTGGCGCCATAATATAGTAGGTGTTAAAAAGCCTCTTCTGCAGGGCTCCTGGGCCCTGTAGGGTGCCAGGCTGGTAAATGGGACACTGTGAACTCTGTGAAAAACATTGAACTGTGGCTTAAGTCAGAGATAATCCACAGGACAGACACAAATCACTCACCTGCAACAGGTACATTGTGTGCAGGTAAATCTGTCAGGTGCAGAAACGAGAACTGAAACAAGTCACAATGTTGTGGAATTAAAAATCACTTAAAGCGGTTGAACGTATCTGTATTTTTTATGTGGGTGTTTATGGAATCATTGTTGAAGTTCTGGTTATTTAAAATCAGACTTTACAGCTTCAGGTGTGTAAAGGTGTTAGTACATAAATTATGAGATCCTGCCTTCAGAATAAAAACACCAGTAGCGGGAGGGTATCATTATGAATATATTTGAGCTCAGAAGTTTAAACTTTTACAGTAAATACACATATGCAACAATTAACAACACATTATTGAAAATAAAGGCAGATAAAGAACGTAGACTGACTAAAGCAGGAGTTGGTGGTGACTCGTCGGGTCAGAGTTTTACTTTGAAAGGAACATACCGGAAGTAGAATATGGTGCTTCCTGGGACTTGACGGCGCTCTTTCGGAAACTCCGCGGTGAGAAATAAACCCCAACAGTCCGAGGAGCTCCAACCGCACCGAGGGACGGGCTCCTGGACCGGGCTCAGAAACCGGGCCGGTGCTTTTGTCTTCCGGGGACCAGATCAGGTGAGAACATTTCCACGTTGTTAAACTCTTTTATCACAGAAAACCGCGCTGAAAGCACATTTAGTCACCGCGAGCGGAGCAGGTTTCTCGGACTTTCCGCGACATGAGCACTTGACGGCGGAGACTCGGAAGTTAGCGGCTGGTGGTGGAGGCTGGAGACCGGAGGTACCTGAGAGAGAGGCTGGAAATACCTGAGAGAGGCTGGAGCTACCTGAGAGAGGCTGGAGGTACCTGGGAGAGAGGCTGGAGTTACCTGAGAGAGGCTGGAAGTACCTGAGAGAGGCTGGAGTTACCTGAGAGAAACTGGGATTATCTGGGAGAGGCTGGAGGTACCTGAGAGAGGCTGGAGGTACCTGGGAGAGAGGCTGGAGTTACCTGAGAGAGGCTGGAGGTACCTGGGAGAGAGACTGGAGTTACCTGAGAGAGGCTGGGATTATTTGGGAGAGGCTGGGGGTACCTGAGAGAGAGGCTGGAGGTACCTGGGAGAGAGGCTGGGGGTACCTGAGAGAGGCTGGGGGTACCTGAGAGAGAGACTGGAGGTACCTGGGAGAGAGGCTGGGAGTACCTGAGAGAGGATGGAACTATCTGGGAGAGGCTGGAAGTACCTGAGAGAGGCTGGAGTTACCTGAGAAAGAAGTTGAAGACACACAAGAGAGGCTGAGGGACGAGGCTGAAAGTACCTGAGAAAAGCTGGAGCTGGAGGCTGGAGGTACTTGGGAGAGAGGCTGAATCTCCCCAAACACTGGTTTATTAATCCCTGAATCTCCACTGTACAGACAGAGGTAAACCAGGTGTGTGTTCAGGTGGAGGTACCAGGTGTGTGTTCAGGTGGAGATACCAGGTGTGTGTTCAGGTGGAGGTACCAGGTGTGTGTTCAGGTGGAGGTACCAGGTGTGTGTTCAGGTGGAGATACCAGGTGTGTGTTCAGGTGGAGGTACCAGGTGTGTGTTCAGGTGGAGGTACCAGGTGTGTGTTCAGGTGGAGGCACCAGGTGTGTGTTCAGGTGGAGGTACCAGGTGTGTGTTCAGGTGGAGGTACCAGGTGTGTGTTCAGGTGGAGGTACCAGGTGTGTGTTCAGGTGGAGATACTAGGTGTGTGTTCAGGTGGAGGTACCAGGTGTGTGTTCAGGTGGAGGTACCAGGTGTGTGTTCAGGTGGAGGTACCAGGTGTGTGGACCAGCTGGAGTCCAGATGTTCATTTTGTTGTTTCTCTGAGTGGAGCAGAGACAGAAACCTTCCTGTTGTTGGCACCAGAAGATGTTCTGACAACTACAGTAACTAATCACTAACACACACCAGTGTTTCTAGTGACTCATCTTGGCTTGACCCAGGTGAGCCTGGCCCAGGTGAGCCTGCCCCGGGTCAGCCTGGCCCGGGTGAGCCTGGCCCAGGTGAGCCTGGCCCAGGTGAGCCTGGCCCGGGTGAGCCTGCCCCGGGTGAGCCTGCCCCGGGTCAGCCTGGCCCGGGTGAGCCTGGCCCAGGTGAGCCTGGCCCAGGTGAGCCTGCCCCGGGTCAGCGACAGGTGAACAGGTCCAGGTGGTTCCCAGG
>CM055207.1:1023962-1028962 GCA_029224185.1 Karalla daura | reverse complement strand
AAACGTGTTAACCTCCAACTCCTACATGGATTCAGTGAGTTGTTTCAGGCTGTTTTAGCTTGAGCAGTGTTTGTTTCCATGAACCTCGCTGTAGATTAGAGGAGTTATGGTGCCTTCTAGTCCAGACTGAGGCGTCTCCAGGGCTCAGACTGGAAATGCTTCATTCACCAAACAAACAAGTGGATGCAGACACAATACCAGCAGTTAAGAGACGACGTGTCTGTCTGGCTGGTGGACGCCTCCATGCATCTACGTCTGACTGTTGACGAAACAAACTTTTCATTTCTGAAACTCAGACCTGGCACCCTCAGACCTGGCACCCTCAGACTTGGCACCCTCAGACCTGGCACCCTCAGACCTGGCACCCTCAGGGGTTAAAAGGCTGCTTTGGGAAGAAGATGGCGTGTGTGTTTTCAGAGAAAACGTAATGAAACGTGACTGAGTGACTGGAGAGACTGGGAGAGACAGGGAGCTGAGCTGGGAGGTTCCTCCTCCAATCACACGCCTGCTGACATCAGGTCAGAGCTCAGTCAGGCTCAGAGCAGGCTCTGGCTCTGCTCAGCGAGCTGACAGCTGAGGAGGGAGATGGATGGGACAGAGGAGACCCCCCCTCCAGTCAGGCTGTGTGTAGACATGTGAAGTCTTGTTTCTCTGGCCTGGGCCGGGTGCTCCTGACCCCTCCCTGGTCAGAGACCATTAGAGAGTGGAGCTTCTTTTCTTCAAAGTCCTGGATGATTACAAAGTGCTTTGTTGCAACACATGCTGCTTTGATCCTGGCCGAGGCTCCGCCCCCTCCTCTGTCAGGCTTCAGGTGCTCCTCAGTGGACAGATGGACGACAGCCCTGGACACAAAGGCACAGAGATCATTCTGGAGAGGCTATTGTCCTGGATATATGATCCCTCACACACACACACACACACACACACACACACACACACACACACACACACACACACACACACTCTGACTCAGCCTCTCTGGTCTGGAGAAGCCTCCTCGTCCTGTGTGAGTCTGCAGCCTGACTCATAATGTAGTCGTGATTAGTTCATCATAATCAGATCAATGCTGCGATATCAGCAGCTCAGTCCCAGAGACAACAATAACCCAATAATCTGTGGAACGATTAGATGCCACACACACACACACACACACACACACACACACACACACACACCGTGGTAAACCCAATACACAACAGTGTACACTACACAGAATTGTCACTGTAAATAATACTAATAATTGCCCATACAGTAAATAAGTAATAAAAAAGTAATAATAATGATAATAAACAGTAGTATTAATGAGAAATAATTAGCCTTTAAGGAAAAAGTGTACCGATCTGTAAACATAATAATAATAATGCTATCTGAAAGCAATTTGTAAGAGTTCATATCCACTCCAGAGGCAGAGACAGATCTAGTATAGATCTCTGTAACATCCTGGTGGTAACAGGTTGTCCTGGCCTGGAGGCAGAGCTTCTGGAGGAGTTTGGGAGCAGGAGCTGCTCTACCTGTACGTCTGTAAGCTGAAGCGTTCCCGCTGGGAACACGCTCAGGAATTCTGTTCAGACTCGTCGGGAACACAGACTGTCAGCGCTGCTGGTTCTGGTGCCTCTTCCCTCATTGATGAATCATTTATTGGCTCTATGAAAGGTTTCACTCTGGTTCCTGAGCTCGTTAGTCTCAACCTTTATTTTCTCCCTATCCTGTCTCCCTGACGTCTCTATGAACAGATAATTTTATTTATTTATTTATTTATTGTTTCATCCCCAAGGTGGAATTAGGTCTGTGTTTACTGCAGAGCTACAGTCAGGCTGCCTTGCTCCAGCTGAGCCTCCGTTAACTTCAGTACCAGACTAACCCTGGTCCCAGGTTCCTTCTGCTCTGGCACCACACTGAACTCATCTCACTCCTGGAGAGCAGCTGTTTCTAGAGAGGAGCTGTTTCTAGAGAGGAGCTGTTTCTAGAGAGGAGCTGTTTCTAGAGAGCAGCTGTTTCTAGAGAGGAGCTGTTTCTAGAGAGGAGCTGTTTCTAGAGAGGAGCTGTTTCTAGAGAGGAGCTGTTTCCTAGAGAGGAGCTGTTTCCTAGAGAGGAGCTGTTTCTAGAGAGGAGCTGTTTCCTAGAGAGGAGCTGTTTCCTAGAGAGGAGCTGTTTCCTGGAGAGGAGCTGTTTCCTGGAGAGGAGCTGTTTCTAGAGAGGAGCTGTTTCCGAGAGAGGAGCTGTTTCTAGAGAGGAGCTGTTTCTAGAGAGGAGCTGTTTCTAGAGAGGAGCTGTTTCCTAGAGAGGAGCTGTTTCTAGAGAGGAGCTGTTTCCTAGAGAGGAGCTGTTTCTAGAGAGGAGCTGTTTCTAGAGAGGAGCTGTTTCCTAGAGAGGAGCTGTTTCTAGAGAGGAGCTGTTTCCTAGAGAGGAGCTGTTTCTAGAGAGGAGCTGTTTCCTAGAGAGGAGCTGTTTCCTGGAGAGGAGCTGTTTCCTGGAGAGGAGCTGTTTCCTAGAGAGGAGCTGTTTCCTAGAGAGGAGCTGTTTCTAGAGAGGAGCTGTTTCCTAGAGAGGAGCTGTTTCTAGAGACGAGCTGATTCCTAGAGAGGAGCTGTTTCTAGAGAGGAGCTGTTTCCTAGAGAGGAGCTGTTTCCTGGAGAGTAGCTGTTTCCTGGAGAGGAGCTGTTTCCTGGAGAGGAGCGCTACTTAGCTCAAATGTTACGTTTTCTTTTGTCTTTTCAGGATTAACAACCACCCTCCCACCTCCACCTTCCTTTATCTAGGCTCCCTCCTCCTCCTCCTCCTCCTCCTCCTCCTCCTCCTCCATCCCTGCCCCTCGATTAGCAGTGACCCATCTGGCCTCGTGTCAGATTAGAAGTCTGTTAGATGTGAGGATCCTGCCAGAGGACCTCTGTCTGTGGATTAGCATCCTGTGCTATCCTGTGCTTCCAAGCGTGTGTATGCAGTAACTGTTGATAGTTTGTGACATGAGAATACGACTTTGTTTCTTGTCTTTGCTCGGTGTTTACATCCCAGCCCGGGGCACAGCAGCATCAGCAGGGAGGCGCAGGGAGGCGCAGGGAGGCGCAGGGAGGAGCAGGGAGGAGCAGGGAGGAGCAGGGAGGAGCAGGGAGGAGCAGGGAGGAGCAGGGCGAGCAGCAGCTAACTGGGCTAATCAGTCTGCTGCTATTAGCCTGCTGCTGGGCGCCCGCCAACCAGTGTGTGAACAGCTTTAGAGTTCACCTACTGTTGCACTCTATCAGCACACGATCACACACACACACACACACACACACACACACACACACACACACACACACACACACACACACACACTCACATAAATCCTGACCCCTTTCCTCCCCTGACAGATGGGGAAGCCCGTCTAGGATTGCAGAGGAATTTGCCAAAGGAATTAAGTATTATGTGTGTGTGAGTGTGTGTGTGTGTGTGTGTGTGTGTGTGTGTGTGTGTGGTTGCGATAGACAGCCTCATTTATCCGGTGTAACTAGCCTTTTATTAGCTGCTCGGGGCTGCTCTTCGTCGGGCTGGCACTCGTCTTCATCGAGCTCCTGTTACTGGAAGCAGCCGCCCAGCAGGTCTATGTCTGAGCTGCTGCGGCTTGATTGATGCTACAATTACAAATGAATACATTGAGATTCAATTTTTAATCTTTCTTAAAATGTGAATAGTTTGGTTTTCTTGTGGTCTGTGACAGAAGGTTGAAGGTGTCATGGAGGTGAGGACAGTCTCCTGCCCATGTGTTAGCTCAGATAGCAACATTAGCATGAGCAGTCCTCACAGCTTTACTGCCAGCTGATGGATGGCTGGTATAGTGACCAGAGCCGTGTGTCCAGCTGTGGTTGACTCGGGCTGCAGACCGAGCCTCCCCATGCAGTGACCCGTGTTCCAGTATCAGGTGTTTGGGTTCCAACGTGCGACAAGAACCAAACGACACTCAGACTAACGTGGCGCTCAGGTATTTTTGGGATCCTGGAATTGTTTTCTGTGCTCGCACAGGCAGGGAGGGATAACGCTATTGTCTGGGAAATACATCTCGTTTTGTGTCTGTTTCTGTGTGTGTGTGTGTGTGTGTGTGTGTGTGTGTGTGTGTGTGTGTGTGTGTGGGTGTGTGTGTGTGTGTGTGTGTGTGTGTGTGTGTGTGTGTGTGTGTGTGTGTGTGTGTGTGTGTGTGTGTGTGTGTGTGTGTGTGTGTGTGTGTGTGTGTGTGTGTGTGTGTGTGTGTGTGTGAGAGAGGGAGGGAGGCTCCCAGAAGGGAGCTGTGCTGAATCAGTCTCTGGTTGTTGTAATAATGAGAATCAGCAGCAGAGGTTTGTGTTGTTGGGCCTTTGATCTCCTACAGTATCAAACGCTTTTGTTTCCTCTTTTTACCTTAATTTCATCCCTGATTCCTGGTTCTCAGCACAAACTGAAACGATTAGAAATCACTGCGCGTGTGTGTGTGTGTGTGTGTGTGTGTGTGTGTGTGTGTGTGTGTGTGTGTGTGTGTGTGTGTGTGTGTGTGTGTGTGTGTGTGTGTGTGTGTGTGTGTGTGTGTGTGTGTGTGCTGGAGGCTCATGTTTCACAGGTGTCTGATAATCTCCTCGTCCTCTGAATCTCATACTTTTCATTGTAATGAGTAGTGTGGGGATAACAGCGAGTTGGCAGCGACATTTAGCCAAAACAGAGCTGTGTGTGTGTGTGTGTGTGTGTGTGTGTGTGTGTGTGTGTGTGTGTGTGTGTGTGTGTGTGTGTGTGTGTGTGTGTGTGTGTGTGTGTGTGTGTGTGTGTGTGTGTGTGTGTGTGTGTGTGTGTGTGTGTGTGAGAGACAGGCCCACATAGTGACATTTGAGAAACACGTTGAGGAGAGTGTGTCTCTGGTAGACTCATCTTTTCAGAGCCGGCAGGCGAACAGATCAGTCGGGTTATATTTAGAGCAGCGTTTCTTATTTACAGGGAGTGAGCTGGGACGTTGATCTGCAGAGAGATTCTCTCCTGATTCACTAATTGAATGATCAAACCGA
>CM055207.1:1008962-1013962 GCA_029224185.1 Karalla daura | reverse complement strand
ACACACACACACACACACACACCCTCTAGTCTAGTTCCTTCACCTGAGTGGGAGAGCAGAGTGGAGGGCTGAGCGTTGCGTCCTGTGTGGGTCTGAGGGACAGAGACGTCTTTGACGGCTGAGCTCAGCTGTGGGACGTCCTGCAGTATTTATCTGAGAGGAGAGACTCTGTCCCTCTGGAGGGGACAGACTGGGACAGACTGGGACGTAGCTCAAAGATGGGGACAGACGCATGTGAACAGTGGAAATCTAGTTGTAGAGAATCTAGGACGAGGCTGTAGGAGGTGAAGAAGAGGAGCAGAGCAGAACGGAGTATGCTGCTCACAGCAGAGCTGGGAGTAAACCAGTAGCTGTGACTGGGAGGACTGGCTCCCACAGAGCTGCTGTGATGCAGATGCAGCAGTGGGTCAGAGGTGCCAGGCAGAGCCCTCAGTGAGGAGCAGGATGGGACAGGTGGCCGTGTGTGTGCTCCAGGGTGAGTGCAGCAGCAGCGTGTCCGCTCCCATCACGGGACTGATGCGTGTGTGGCTGAAGATCTGAGAGCTCAGATGGAATGAGTTCAACTGGGAGGTCAACTCGTTTGTTCATGAAGGGTTTGCTGTGCGAGTGAAGGAGTGATGGAGTGATGGAGGGGATGGAGGGGATGGAGGGATGGAGGGGAAGGAGTGATGGAGTGATGGAGGGGATGGAGTGATGGAGAGGATGGAGTGATGGTGGGGATGGAGTGATGGAGGGGATGAGTGTTGAAGGGAGAATAACACATGAACACATGTACTGCAGGATGGAGAGGAGAGGACTAACGATGTGTTCCCTCTGCTCTCTCCTCTCAGAGCTGCTGGGCTCCACCAAGAGACTCAACATCAACTACCAGGACTCAGATGGGTAAGAGGAGCGTGTGTGCGTGTGTGTGTGTGTGTGTGTGTGTGTGTGTGTGTGTGTGTGTGTGTGTGTGTGTGTGTGTGTGTGTGTGTGTGTGTGTGTGTGTGTGTGTGTGTGTGTGTGTGTGTGTGTGAGATAAGCGTGATGCGAGTCCTAGGAATGCAGCAGAGCAGTCAGTGTCTGGATGGACGGGCTGATTGGAGGGGATGTGTTACCTCGGCCTCCGTGGCCGCGTCCAACGACAGACGCTATCATTCCTCTCAGTCGTTGTCGTTAGCATTAGCGTTATTGTTAGCATTAGCGTTATTGTTAGCATTAGCGTTAGCGTCGTGTTGCCTTGCCCAGAGAGCAGGGCGACC
Organism: Karalla daura; assembly: GCA_029224185.1. Classification (NCBI taxonomy): domain Eukaryota; kingdom Metazoa; phylum Chordata; class Actinopteri; order Chaetodontiformes; family Leiognathidae; genus Karalla; species Karalla daura. The sequence goes on along the minus strand of CM055207.1, from coordinate 1,012,724 downwards.
AGCACGTCTGACTGGGTGGAAACTGGGGAGAGGCTCAGACTGGAGCGAGGCTTCACAGAGCCTCAACAGCAGCTACTTCTTTTACATTCTTATTTATTTACTATTATCTGGGTTTAAATTGATTTATTAGGTATATTAATGAAGTCATGTATTACTTTTTTGTATTTATTTATTATAATTTCTGTTCATCATCATTTTATTTGTATTAATTTGTTCTCATTTGTCATTTTATTATGTTTTGATTGTATTATTTTTTGTTTACTCTATTCTTTTCTTCATGGTTGATGCAGGTCATTTTAATGGCTGTGATTATATAGAATATATGTGATGTATTATAAGTAATGAGAGAAGATAATCACACTGTTCATTCAGTCAGACTAGAAAGTAAAAGAGCAACTAAAGTTGCTGGAAACAAACAGACGAGATGGAACAAGTCGTAAACTTCAAACGCTGATAGTAACTCGACGTTATTTACTTGTTGTGTTTTGATCTGTTGTACTCTGTTTCAAAGAGCTCAGTGTTTAGTCCCTGCTGCTCTTATCCATCTGTGTGTGTGTGTGTGTGTGTGTGTGTGTGTGTGTGTGTGTGTGTGTGTGTGTGTGTGTGTGTGTGTGTGTGTGTGTTGACTCGGTACGTGTCGGTACGTGTGTCTACATGCCGGGTCAATGCAGCGCGTAGGAGGTGACACACAAAAGGAGTGTTGAAATGAAACGTCCATTCATGATAGAGTCAGTGAGTGAGTGTGTGTGTGTATGTGTGTGTGTGTGTGTGTGTGTGTGAGAGAGAGCAGGAGTGGTGCAGGGAGGAGGTTACCTGTGACATATGAGAAGATGAGCAAACACTCACTGTCACTGAGTCAACACCATCACACTGAAGCAGAGGGACTGGGAGGCTCAGTGTGTGTGTGTGTGTGTGTGTGTGTGTGTGTGTGTGTGTGTGTGTGTGTGTGTGTGTGTGTGTGTGTGTGTGTGTGTGTGTGTGTGTGTCTGCGGGCCCTGAACCATGACAGTGATGAGAGAAGCAGCAGCAGCTTGTCAGTCTGGAGATGTGTCAGGGTTGATATGAGCTCAGACGTCTCCTCTGGTCGTCTCCGTCCTCAGCAGACATGATCAGAACATGGAGAACATCGATCAATGAATGACTTCACTGATCGATAAGGTGAGGATTGGATTGGTTGGAGGCGCTGCAGTAATGATCAGCTGCTGTTGGGCTTCACTGAATACATGAGAAGGAAGAGGAAAAGAGAGAGAGTAGTCTCAGAGTTGAACTCTGCTGAGTGAAGGTAACTAGCGGTCTACTAGCTGTGACCTCCACACCGTGGACAGCTCGGACCTGTGTGGAGCAGGAACACCTTGAAGACACTTCCCTCAGCTCTTCAGCTGCTGCTGCCCGAGGCTCCGAGTCCTCTGCTCCTCCTCTGTAGATAGTTAAGCTCCACGTGTTCCAGCTCGCTCCTCGGAGGGTCACCTCCTCCTCCTCCTCCTCCTGTTGGAGAATCTACACCTTTCATTTCATTTCTCTGACTGTGGAATAGACTGAGGTCTGGAACTGGCAGAGACACAGTTCATCACAGGTTTTGATGAATACACACACTCATGTGCACACACACACACACGCACACAGGCACACAGGCACACACACACACACACGCACACACAGGCACACACACACACACAGAGACTCAGGAGAAGAGATTCTTATCTCAACCTGCAGTATGAAGTGAAATCATCACCTCACCTTTTATCTTCTACTGTAGTTCTGACAATGTGCACACGCACACACGCACACACCCACACCCACATGTGCACGTGCACGTGCACACACCCACACACACACACCATCAGTGCCTCTCAGACTGAAGTGTTGATATGAGTGTTGGGGGAAGAGCCGTCATAAGACACTCACATAGTTTAGTATGCGAGTCTGTGGTTTGTAATGGGACTGTACCCACACACACACCATGTCAGCCTGCAGGTCCCTGCCTGCACCTGCTGTAAAGTTACCTTTGTAAACCCCCCCCCCCCCATACCTCCCCCATGCCCCCCCCCCCCCCCCCCCCAGGTTCTCGGCCCTGCACCACGCTGCCCTCACTGGGACGTCGGAGCTGCTGTCTCTGCTGCTGGACGCCCAGGCCACTGTGGACATCAAGGACGTCAACGGTAACTTGGACACCCCCTCCCCACCCACCCACGCACACACACACACACCCACCCACACACACACACACCCACCCATACAGAGAACAAGAGAGGGAAGTCGGGGGGGGGTTACAGCTTTGTGACTGCATGAACAAACATGGTTCAGTTTGACTGCAGTGTCAAATACTGCAGCAACACTCAGAATCTGGACTGAGGGTGTTTCTAGACCAGCCAGAGGTTTCTAGACCCAGCGTCTCAGGTCGCTAGTTAGCTAGTTAACTAGGCAGTTAGTCAGCTAGTCAGTCAGCCAGCCTCTGTCTGACCCTGCAGGCTGTGGTCTGGTTGGACAGACGTGGGTGTGACTGTCAGGACTGAACTCGTCCAGCACAGTTTCCTGATGACTGACAGGCGAGTCCGTTCCCTCGTTCCTCTCACTGGAACGAGCCGCGACAAGACGCCGCCGGCACCAAACGATCAGGAGCCAACCAGGAGGCGGGCCTCATTCACCTGCAGCACTGATAGCATCAGGTCACCTGCTGATTGCTTTATCCAGACCTCAGAACTACATGTAGCGACTGGCACAGGCTCCCACAGAACTCTGACAAGGTATTTGACTTTAGGTTTCATAGTATTTATAATGTATAATATATACTTTTATTAGTTTTCATCTGTTTTATACTTGTATAATTAATTTGTGGTATCAAGTATTTGCACTTCTTTCAGGAATATTTCAGGTTTAACTGTGAAAAATGTCTGAAATAACAATCACCGTAATGGCTGGAGGTCATCTGTGACCTCTGGTGACCTCTGGTGACCTCTGGTGACCTCTGGTGACCTCTGGTGATGAAGGTGATGAAGGTGATGACGGTGGGATTCAGATCCCTCCTGGAGAGCGTCGTCTGTCTGAGACGTGATGGTTTGTGAGACAACAGGAGACGCGTCCTGAGAGACTGTGTGTGTTGAGACGTGTCAGAGGCGTCACTCAGTCATGAAGCTCCTTGAACCAGTCTCAGTCAGAGCTGTTCCCACATCAGTACAAACCAAGCATCAACTTCACTTAATACTCTCCAAACTGTTAGTTTTGGTCTTTTCAGACAGTTTAATACCTTTCTATAGCAGATGTGATTTATTATCACAGCTGCTATAGAATAGAAGAATTCAGACTTTAAACACTTAATGTAGGATTAAATCTCCTGGAACCCAACTCTTCCCTCAAGTCAATGTACTCATATTCTTGATTAGACCTGGTTTAACCTGTTTAACCCTTAGAGGGTTTCTATTAGAGGAGACTGTCATAGAATGAAGACGAGTCTGTCCCTACATCTGTTTATGTATGAGACAGAGGCAGCAGTAAAATAGACTCTGAGGTATTTCTGATCATATGAGCCAGCGTTCATAGCTTCTATGTTACAAGGTTCTGTTCAGAAGGGTTAGGGTTATGGTTATGGTTATGGTTATGGTTAGGGTTATGGTTATGGTTATGGTTATGGTTATGGTTATGGTTATGGTTAGGGTTAGGGTTAGGGTTAGGGTTAGGGTTAGGGTAACCCTAACCCTAACCCTGGCCCACAGTCTTAAGCCATTCAAACATCTAAAGAAGTCTAAAGAAGAAGACTTATCCTGT
>CM055207.1:983962-1003962 GCA_029224185.1 Karalla daura | reverse complement strand
TCAGCTCCTCCCAGCTCCTCCCAGCTCCTCTCAGCTCCTCTCAGCTCCTCCCAGCTCCTCCCAGCTCCTCTCAGCTCCTCTCTGAAGGTCTCGTGCTGACAGAGCTGTTAGCAGGGTGGACGCCTGAGGCCAGCGGCCTCGCTCCAAACACAAACAAACAAACACAAACAAAGTTCATAACAAAAGTAACAAAATAGACGAGAAATGCTGCATCACCACATCAGTGAGAACGTGTCCTGACGGATATTTCATGACAACGTATTGAGTAAATATGATCAGACACTGACTCTCTCTCTAAATGAGACAGTGAACCGTGAGCAGAGATGGCGAGCGTTCAGCTCGATCAGAGGGAGAACGCGCAGCATTAGCATAGCAATTTATTGGCTTTACTCAGCAGAATGTGGCTGTGATCTTCCACTGAGGGATTTACGTCTCTTCAAAGAGGCCGCGCTCGTCTCCCAGCTCCACAGGCTGAGCCGCTGCTCCACAAACATGGCCGGGTCCCCAGATCAGGCTTTTTACTGGAGTAAAGCTTTCTGTAGATGTGGAGCACAGACGGTCAGGACTCCCTGACTGGGAGCGACCAGTAACGACCAGTCATCCTGCTGGGGAGCTGCTGGGAATGGGAGCGCTCCCAGTGATGGGAGAGCAGAGCAGCGTCTGCAGGACGGAGACGGAGAAGTGTGAGCTCCTGACAGGGCCCGACGCTCAGCCCGTCAAGGTCTCACAGATTAGAGCTGCAGCTGGGAGGAGGAGCAGGGAGGAGGTGCTGGCTAATAGTCTCTCCAGGCCTCCTCTTCATCACTGTGAGGCTTCCCTACCTCAGTCAGCTCAGATCAAAGGCCGACCACGCAACCCGAGGAGGGCGGCACAACCAGACAAATGAATGAGATTAGTAATCAAAGAAATCATAATAACTGAATCAAATAACTAATCATAATATGAGATTGTATTATTATATAATAATAAGGAAATAATCCTAGTAATAACTGGTGTAAGTGTAGACGGTTAGCTAGCACAGACAGGCTGGAGCAACATGCTCACTGGGAAAGTTCATGCAGTGGGTGAACGTTCCCAAAACACCTCACACACACGCACACACTCACACGCACGCACGCGCGCGCACGCACGCACGCACGCATGCGCACGCACGCACGCACACACATACACCCTGCTAATATCCTGCAGCAGCTTCTCTGTTGTTTACGTCTAAAACCTGACTCATCCTTCACAGTGAGAGAGGGAGACCTCCTCCTCCTCCTCCTCCTCCTCCTCCTCCTCCTCCTCCTCTTCCTGCTCTGCTTGATATGATGCCATCAGCGTTCCGAGTCAACCAGAGACGTATTTGTCAGCCTGTGTGTGTGTGTGTGTGTGTGTGTGTGCAGGGAGGGGGTAGATGGTTTAATGAGATGCTGCAGATGTCTGGCTGTGTCCCAGGCTCTTCCTCCTCACAGTTTCTTCTTCTTCGTTGGTTTCTCAGGTTGCTGCTCAAGGCCGGCATCGACATCAACCGCTCCACCAAGGCCGGGACGTCTCTGCACGAGGCGGCGCTCTACGGCAAGACCGAGGTGGTGCGGCTGCTGCTGGATGTGAGGGACCACCCAGTAACACCTGCTCCATCAAGCTTAGATCCAACACAAATAGATATTGATAATAGATGTAGGTGTAATAGATATAATGATAGATATAGGTATAAAGAAGCCAAGAAGAAGAGGAAGAAACACAAGTAACGAGCAGCGATCATGAACTGGTCCACTGTTTTTCCTCAATAAAGGAGGAAGACGTTCAGGGGAGGTTTGTTTGACAAGTGAGCCTGACCTGTGTGTGTGTGTGTGTGTGTGTGTGTGTGTGTGTGTGTGTGTGTGTGTGTGTGTGGGTGTGTGTGTGTGCAGGCGGGCATCAACGTGAACATGCGTAACACGTACAACCAGACGGCGCTGGACATCGTCAACCAGTTCACCACGTCCTCAGCCAGCAGAGAGATCAAGCAGCTGCTCAGAGGTTAGTCCTATCACAGCCAGGACACACTGTCTCCTCAGACCTGCTGTCCTCTGCTGACCCGTCTGCCTGCCTGCCTGCCTGTCTGTCTGTCTGTCTGCCTGTGTGTGTGTGTGTGTGCAGAGGCGTCCAGTTCGCTGCAGGTCCGGGCAGTGAAGGACTACTGGAACCTCCACGACCCCACAGCTCTGAACCTGCGGGCTGGAGAGCTCATCATGGTCTGTCCTCTCTCTGTCTGTCCCTCCACGTGTCTTCAGCTAACATGCTCATTATCCCTTGAAAGACTCACTGTTTATGTTCTGACACAGACAAGCTGAGGAGAATAAGCAGCTACCTGTAAATCTACATCAGCATGACACAGTTAAAGCAGACCAGCATGAAACCAGCATGTAGTGTGATGTCACAGATATGAAGCTGAGGAGCTCCAGGTCACAGTCGCTGGTCCGTCTCCACCTCCTCTGAACGCTTTCACTAGCTCTGCTGCCTGGAGCAGAGTCTGGCAGCTCGCCTGCCTTGTTTTTATTTACTGAGGCCTTGTTTTTATACCTGGGGGGGCTCAGGATCACTGTCTGAGGCCTGACCTTAGTGGAGTGTTGGTGCGAGCATTTGCATGGGATGTTTGGGGGTAATTTGATGTACCAGGGACCAGAGAGAAGAGCAGGCACCAACACGCTGCTGTCACTCTCTCATTACTACACACACACACACACACACACACACACACACACACACACACACACACACACACACACACACACACACACACTCTGTACAGTACAGACTCCTGTATGGACTGGTGTGATATCCTGTCAGACAGCTGAGGTGTTTGTTCTTGTCCTCGGGCCTTTCTCAACAGACTGTGTGTGTGTGTGTGTGTGTGTGTGTGTGTGTGTGTGTGTGTGTGTGTGTGTGTGTGTGTGTGTGTGTGTGTGTGTGTGTGTGTTCCAGCTCTGTTGAAAGCGTGCCTGGGGGGGGGCACACACACGACAGGCACACGTAGACCTGCGTACAGTCGCTCCTTCCTCCAGGCTGCTCTGAATCATGTGTTTGTGCTCCGCTCCGCTCTGATGGGATTGTGAATTGTCGCGGAGCTAATTCCCAACATTCCCAGTGAGGCGTGCGGCTGGTGTGTGTGTGTCGGCAGGTCCTGGAGCAGCACTCTGATGGACGCTGGAAAGGTCACATCCACGACACCCAGCGGGGGACGGACAGAGTGGGCTACTTCCCCCCATCTGTGGTGGAGGTCCTGAGCAGACGAGCAGGTAGAGGAGCCCACACACACACACACACACACACACACACACACACACACACACATTCTTACAAAGCCCAAGGACATTTATTCGACTACTGTGCATGTTTAGGGGAGGATGGAGAACCACTCTGGTGTGAAACGATGATTCCCTCCAGGTCTAAAAACATCATCACATCTCATTCTGGAATAAATCCCTCACATGAAAGAACAAGCTACAGATGTCTGCGTACTCCTGGGGTCTGGCCCCATCATATAAGGCCGGGCTGGACATAGAAAATACTTGTATACAATCTTTGTATATAATCTTTACTCTGTTCCTGCTCCATCCCATAATAACCCTGGTACCATGTGGTCCTGCTCCATCCCATAATAACCCTGGTACCATGTGGTCCTGCTCCATCCCATAATAACCCTGGTACCATGTGGTCCTGGGCTCCACTCTGAGGAGGATGGACGTCCAGAACATAATTTTCTTAGGTCTTCTTTCCTTCTGGTCTGGAGAGAACTGGTCATGTGACCCCTTCGTCAGGTCACCTGACCGGAGAAATGAAGGTGTTGTCATCTCCTGGTTTTATTGAGATGTTCAGATCATAGAGATCTCTGGTGGAAAGAGATAGTTTGGTTTATAAAATGATACCGAAGCAGTGATAATGTAAATTCTTTATTTGTCATAAGCTCGACTGCATTCAGTCTTCAGGGTGGAGAGGGCGGAGCAGGATCTGCCTCGTTGTCTCCATCATCAGATTTAATCTGAGCGAGAAAAGGAGCAAGATCCAGCTGGAGACACCCTGACGCTCTCACACACACACACACACACACACACACACACACACACACACACACACACACACACACACACACACACACACACACACACACACACATGTACAGTAGCGTTGATACTCACACACACAGACACACATTAATAGGATTACTATGGCCAGATTGCAAAGTGTCAGCTCAGTGCTAAAGCCCTCACAGTCTGCGCTGTGTGTGTGTGTGTGTGTGTGTGTGTGTGTCTGTGTGTGTATGTGTGTCTGTGTGTGTGTGTGTGTGTGTGTGTCTGCTCCAGCTTGAGGGAGAAGAGACAAGAGGAAGAGTTTGACTTTAAGTCGGTGACGCTCTCTTTGCTTATGAGGCAGCAACTCAGAAGTGTGAGTGTGTGTGTGTGTGTGTGTGTGTGTGTGCTCTGTGATAATGTCATTGGTGTCAGAATTTGTGGCCTGACAACACACACACACACACACACACACACACACACAGACACACACACAGGCAGCAGTAAGAAGCCCTGTGATCTTGCGCTCCCATTCAGCTGCCACTTGCGTAACAGCTCAGAGGATTCTCGGTGAATTTGCTCTTTCTTAATCCCTCGTCCTGTGTTTTCTATGAATCAAACCCAGAATATGATCACATGACCTACCTCTTTGCACCTGCCCACACACACACACACACACACCTGAAGCTCTGTCCTGCACTCACACATGCCTCAACACGCGCTGCTCTCTCCGGCCACCAGGGGGCACTCTGTCCAGGCAGGCCTCTGCTCCCAGCCACAGGAAACACTTTGCAACCAGAGCTGCTTCCTCCAGCCACGCCCACAGCCACAGCCCCGCCCCCCAGGCCGATGAAACACACACACGCGGATATGACCCCACAGGTACACACACACACACACACACACACGCATCAGCCTCCTCCCACCTGTTTGGTTTGTGCAGCCTATCATGTCGCCTCGAGGAAGAATGAAGCTCCACAGACCTGCTGCTTCCTGGTCACATAACACAGAATAGAATAGAACAGAATAGAATAGAATAGAGTGCACGGTGTGTGGGTCCACCTCTCTGTTCCACTCTGGTTGTTGTGTGTCTACAGCAGGGCTCACATGGACCAGTCTACGTATTGTTTCCTCTCTCATGGTTCCTGTTACCAAGAGTCCAAAGCTTGAAGTGGGAGATGAAGAAGTTGTATCAACACCTGCTAGAAATGAGGGACCGTGGTTACAAACAATAAGACAATTAAAATGCACATCTTTGTGCATTTTGTGTTGCATTTCGTGTTGGAAAGTTAAATAAGAGAGACAGGAACCAGTCTGTGACGGTCCCAGTCCCAGTCGACACCCCGATCCCAGCTCGATCCGCCCTCTGCTGCTCGGTGTCCGTGGTAGCTCCTCTCCAGCTGCAGACTGTGACATTAGTGTTAACTCCTAGTGTGTGTGTGTGTGTGTGTGTGTGTGTGTGTGTGTGTGTGTCTGTTAGGTGCTCCACCTGACAGTCAGCTCTCAGCCCCAGCTAGTCCTGCTAGCCCCACTCAGGACATATGGGTCCTCAGGAGCTCCCCCACTGGTAAGGGTGTGTGGCCCCGCCCCCCACGCCCTCAGACCCCGCCCCCCCATCACCCCCCCTGACCCTGTGTGACCCTGTAGACTAGATCCTGTCCCAACCGTCCCTGTAACCCACAGCTTCCTCCTCCATCTTTATCCCTGGTGCCCCCCCAACACACACACACACACACACACACACACACACCCCAGACCCCCAATAATCCGCTGACCTTACCTCTTGCAGCAGGAGGTGATGGTAAAATGAGAGCGTGATGTTCTTGGTAAGTGCGATCAGCTGCGTCTGTTTGGAGAGGGACATGATTGCGTGTCATGTCTATGGAGTTTGGATCTGGATCTGGAACAAAGTGACACGTTGCATTTGTTTGATCTGTGCACCTGCTCTTTAATGACAACAGCAACAACAACAACAATAATAATAATTCTTCTTCTTATTATTATTATTAGCATTTATGTTTTATTTATAAATCACTTTAAATTTCTGAAAAATCTCAGTGTCACACTTTGCACACAAGATAAAAGGACAACATGATAAAAGAGAACAGTTTAGCAGTTAAACAGTTAAACAGTTAAACAGTTAAACAGTTTAGCAGTTAAACAGTTAAACAGTTAAACAGTTAAACAGTTTAGCAGTTAAACAGTTAAACAGTTAAACAGTTAAACAGTTTAGCAGTTAAACAGTTAAACAGTTAAACAGTTAAACAGTTTAGCAGTTAAACAGTTAAACAGTTTAGCAGTGAAACAGTTAAACAGTTAAACAGTTAAACAGTTTAACAGTTTAACAGTTTAACAGTTAAACAGTTAAACAGTTAAACAGTTAAACAGTTTAACAGTTTAACAGTTTAGCAGTTTAGCAGTTAAACAGTTAAACAGTTTAACAGTTTAACAGTTTAGCAGTTAAACAGTTAAACAGATAAACAGTTAAACAGTTTAACAGTTTAGCAGTTAAACAGTTAAACAGATAAACAGTTTAACAGTTTAACAGTTTAGCAGTTAAACAGTTAAACAGTTAAACAGTTAAACAGTTTAACAGTTTAACAGTTTAACAGTTTAACAGTTTAACAGTTTAACAGTTAAACAGTTAAACAGTTAAACAGTTAAACAGTTAAACAGTTAAACAGTTTAACAGTTTAACAGTTAAACAGTTAAACAGTTAAACAGTTAAACAGTTAAACAGTTAAACAGTTAAACAGTTAAACAGTTAAACAGTTAAACAGTTTAACAGTTTAGCAGTTAAACAGTTAAACAGTTAAACAGTTAAACAGTTAAACAGTTTAACAGTTTAGCAGTTAAACAGTTAAACAGATAAACAGTTTAGCAGTTAAACAGTTTAACAGTTAAACAGTTTAACAGTTTAGCAGTTAAACAGTTAAACAGTTAAAAGCTGGAGTGTTTCACAGGGAGCAGTGCTTGTGTCGTGGCTCAGACGGAGTGTGTGTGTTTAAGTTTTCAGCTCAAAGCGTCTGAATCGTTTCATTCACTGCTGACATGAAGAAATTCTACAAGGTGTCAAACTGATCCTGGAACAGTGGACGAGGCTCGGCCCTGACTCGAGCTTACACACACACACACACACACACACACACTGAGATTACTCCTGATATGAAATCTACACTATCTCTGTCTCTCTCTCTGCCCCCCTTTCTCTGCCCCCCCCTCTCTCTATGCTGCCCCCCCCCACCCTGCCCCCCCCCCCCCACCCTGCCCCCCCCCCCCCCCCCCCCAGGCGACAGGAGCAGCGTGGGCAGTGCGGGCAGCGTGGGCAGCAGCCGCAGCGCTGGCAGTGGTCAGAGCTCAGAGAGCGGACACAAACAGAACGGGACCAACAGCCGCCACAACACTGACACTGGGAAGGTGAGACACCTGGAGACACCTGGAGACACCTGGAGACACCTGGAGACACCTGGAGACACCTGGAGACACCTGATCAGGGCTGTCTCCCCCAGTGTGTTGTTTCTCCATTTTAAATGCTCACATGATGACATCAACTCAGTGTTTACATCCAGGATAATCTGACACTATGTTTACTAAGTAGGTTTTCTTAAATCAAAGTGATGTTTCCAACATGTAAATAAAGTCCAGCTGCTGCTGCAGGTGTCTCCATTAGCTCTAGGTAGAGTGTTCCTGCTCCATCCCATAATAACCCTGGTACCATGTGGTCCTGCTCTATCCCATAATAATCCTGGTACCATGTGGTCCTGCTCCATCCCATAATAACCCTGGTACCATGTGGTCCTGCTCCATCCCATAATAACCCTGGTACCATGTGGTCCTGCTCCATCCCATAATAACCCTGGTACCATGTGGTCCTGCTCCATCCCATAATAACCCTGGTACCATGTGGTCCTGCTCCATCCCATAATAACCCTGGTACCATGTGGTCCTGGTCCTCCACTCTGAGGAAGATGGACGTCCAGAACATAGTTTTCTTAGATCTTTGAATCAGATGTAGAAACAGTTGAGTCTCCTCCTCTGTCCATCTGGTCTGAAGGGAACTGGTCATGTGACCCCTACGTCAGGTCACGTGACCTGGAGATGTGAACAAAGTGTTTCCATCACACTTTGAGATCAGCTTCTAGATGGACACGTCTGGAGGAGCAGCTCAGGAGAGGAGCTGTGTTAGAGACACCTGAGAGGTTCTCATGGAGCTGCTATCTCCAGGGTTATTGAGATGTTCAGGTTTTGATGTTTCCAGAGGAGATGGAGATACAGCTCCTGTCTCCACTGCTCCTCCAGAGGCTGGTCCTGCTCTTCTTCACATCTTCTCTGTGTTTTTGTGTGTGTGCAGCTGCTTCCACCTGCTGGTGAATCAGGGGAACATCTGCACATCTCTGCAGCAGACCACAGCAAGCTGGATGGACCCACAGGTCAGTCTGAGCAGCTCCTGAGCTCCTCCCTGCCTCAGCTCCTTCACAGGACATGCGAGAGCTTCCAAGTAAAACAAACCTCAGTTTTTGTGAGTCGTGATGGTGTGACGTTCATCTAGTCTAATCTAGTCTTGTCAAGACCAGCCCAGTCCAGTCCAGTCCAGACCAGACCAGTCCAGTCCAGTCAGACCAGTCCAGTCCAGTCCAGACCAGTCCAGTCCAGTCCAGTCCAGCCCAGTCCAGTCCAGTCCAGACCAGTCCAGTCCAGGGACCACAGACCAGCCCACAGTGGCTCCTGGCTCATCTCCATGTCATGCCCAGCTTTAGTCTGAGGCCTTCAAGTTGTATCTGGAAAAACCTGCAGCTAAAAACAAGCTGCAGTTTGGACCCAGACCTTTAACTTCACAATGCATCTGTCTTCTGTCTCATAATGTTACTGGTTATACTGGTCATAACTGGTTATTAATGAATGTAGGCTCCAGACCTTTGGCTCTTACTGCAGGTTTTATTTTGAAGGATTAAAATAGTTTGTAATAGAAACCTGACGCTGGAAGAACGTAGACGGTGTGACCAGGCCGGAGCTTCAGACTGTAAACACGCTGTAAACACGCTGGCTGGAATGTGATGTGGGATGAGAACAGCAGAGCTGCCTTTGTTCTGCAGTTATTACAGTCGGACCGAAAGGAAATGAGGAGAAAGGAGGGAGAAGAAAGGCTTACTCCTCCTCACCATAAACCCCAATAAGAGCAGAGTCTGAAGCCTGCTGCAGATCAGACCTGCAGATCAGACCTGCTGATCAGACCTGCAGATCAGACCTGCTGATCAGACCTGCAGATCAGACCTGCTGATCAGACCTGCAGATCAGACCTGCAGATCAGACCTGCAGATCAGACCTACAGATCAGACCTGCAGATCAGACCTGCTGATCAGACCTGCAGATCAGACCTACAGATCAGACCTACAGATCAGACCTACAGATCAGACCTGCTGATCAGACCTGCTGATCAGAGCTGGAGCTCCTCATCTTCTCAGTCTGCTCGGAGCTTCTGTCAGACCTGAGCAGGTGGAGAGGAACGCTCCCAACAACCTGCACTAGTTGCAGCTGCTCTCAAGGTCTAAACCCTCGCTCTAGGCGTCTGTTTGGGAATGTGGAGGAGTGGTCACACGTCAGGTGAGGAGCAGGAGGTGAAGGAGAGGAGGAGGAGAGGAAGAGGAGAGGAGGGAGGAGACACAGCCAGAGCAAAAACACAGTGTGGTAAAAAGAGGAAGAAGAGACGGAAGCAGAGAAGGGAGCAGGTGATGGGGCTGGAGATGTGTTGTTTGGAGAGACGGTGAGGAAGAGGAGGAAGAGGAGGAGGATGAAGTGCCAAACATCAGGAGCTCTGCACCTCTCCTTCCTCCTTCAGGGTGAGCAGCAGATTTAATGAGATGTTTGATGTTGTGTGGAGGCTGCGGGGGATCAGCTCGTCTTGTTTCTCCCCTCACAGTTTTTATTTATTCGCTCTGAGTCGGAAAAAAAAACTAAAAACAGAAAGAAATCGTGAATGTGGGATTTTCTGGGACAGACTGTGACTCCAGTGCTGTTTTGTGTGTTGTCGTTTCCTCCTCTTCAGGTTTGGAAACACCATCAGGCTCTACAGGGTTTATTGTAGCTTGGAATAACAAACAGCTGAGCTCTTGCTGCTGTTTCTAACGGCTGAAGGTCTGGTCTGTTGTCCTGGAGGTCCAGGAGTTCTTCTCCTGGAGGAGCAGCTTTTGACTGTGTGAGGAGACTCTGCTCCTCCAGACCAGAGAGGAGAACCACGGAGAAGCAACACTAGAGCAGGAACGTGTCTGCTGTGGATCAGAGTCTTTGTTGGAGGATGAGTCCAGACTGAGGTCCTCCCCGAGGCTGCTGGGAGGTGATTCCAGAAGGTTCTGTTGTGACAGGCAGCAGATCTGCCTGCTCCATGTCCATCACTGGAAGCATCCGTGTGAGACGAGTCTGTGCAGACAGAGCTGAGTGAGATCAGCCACACCCTCGTTTAACCCCGAGTTCATTCATCCATTCATTCTGGCTTTATTCAGAACCGTGCCCTCGTTCTAGTGTGTTCCAGTGGGTTGTGTTTCTACTGCGTCTGGTCATCTCCAGCTCTGAGCCGACTGTGAGCTCGAAACACTCTGTCAGTCTGTCTTTGACCCTATGTTCAACATACATTAGTAATCTATAATCGTCTTTGTAGCAACTCTATGAAATGCGCTTTTTAAATGTTTGAGATCAGAGTCTGATTCATGTGGAAATACGTAGTTTTAATGTGTTCAGGGTGTTTTTGTACAGCACGTACATGGTGATGCTGCAGTAAAACAAACCTTTGTGTTGCTTGTCCCTCAGCTCTCAGATCCTCCTAGCTTGGGTACTCATGAAGGTTATTGTGAACCAGCATAATTAAAAGGTAGAGTCGAGGATAAAAGAGCAGCAGAAAACAGGCAGCGATTAACGCAGAGCGCCTCGGGCACAAACAGGCTGGGATGGAGAGACTGGGAGGAGGAGTGGTGCATTCCTCCAGGATCTGTCAGGAGCAGGAGTCACGGCTGCTCCTCTCATCAGATAACACGACCAGACGCCCAGAGTCTGACAGGCTGGAAGACACCTTCTCCTCCAGCTCACCTTCCTGTGACCTGCTGAGCCTGAGCCTCATACGCTGTCTGTGTGTGTGTGTGTGTGTGTGTGTGTGTGTGTGTGTGTGTGTGTGTGTGTGTGTGTGTGTGTGTGTGTGTGTGTGTGTGTGTGTGTGTGTGTGTGTGTGTGTGTGTGTGTGTGTGTGTGTGTGTTGCAGGAGGCTCCCGGAGGCAGGTCAATGGGACTCCTCAGAGAGGCTTCGTCAGACCTGAACATCTGCTGGAGGGGAAGGTGAGGCCACGCTATGGTCCAGTAGCTCCTCAGTGTGTGGAGCTGAGTAGAGCCGACTGCTCTAATGAACCATCTAGTTGCATCTACTCACTCCATTCAAACTTATTTGAAGTCACTGCGAGGATTTACTTTTTGCAGTGAAGAGTTAGAGTCTCCTGAGTCATTAATAAACAGACGTGTGTGTGTGTGTGTGTGTGTGTGTGTGTGTGTGTGTGTGTGTGTGTGTGTGTGTGTGTGTGTGTGTGTGTGTGTGTGTGTGTGTGCTCCAGGACTCTGAGGCCATCTACCAGTGGCTCTGTGAGTTCCAGCTGGAGCAGTACACCTCCAACTTCATCAGTGCAGGCTACGACGTTCCCACCATCAGCAGGATGACCCCCGAGGTCCGAGTCCACGGCCTCACTCACCCCTGTTCTTCAGTCTGTGTTCTGTTGTGCTCCGTCAGTTTACATGTGGTTTGTGGTCCAGGACCTGACGGCCATCGGAGTGACCAAGCCCGGCCACAGGAAGAAGATCTCCATGGAGATCGGGAAGCTGAGCATCCCGGAGTGGCTGCCGGATTACATCCCTGTGAGAGAACATTCCCAGCGTCATCTCTGGAAGAGCCTCAGCTCTGATGATTCTATCATTCTAACTGGTTCTGTTCTGGTTCTGCTCTGGGTCTACTCTGGTTCTGCTCTGGTTCTGTCCTGGTTCTGTCCTGGGTCAGCCGGACCTGGGCGAGTGGCTCAGTGTGATCGGACTCCCTCAGTACCAGAAGAGACTGTGTGACAACGGCTACGACTCCATCACCATCGTCAAAGACATCACCTGGGAGGATCTGCAGGAGATCGGAATCACCAAGCTGGGTGGGGAGACAGTCTAACAGCTGGATCAGACCAGTCTAACAGCTGGATCAGACCAGTCTAACAGCTGGATCAGACCAGTCTAACAGCTGGATCAGACCAGTCTAACAGCTGGATCAGACCCAGTCTAGCAGCTGGATCAGACCCAGTCTAGCAGCTGGATCAGACCCAGTCTAGCAGCTGGATCAGGCCCTAACCCTAATACATAAATGGAAATAAAGCCCTGTGATTGGCTCTCTGCCTCTATGTGAAGTGATGTAACCAGTAAACTCTTTGATCTTCACTG
Source organism: Karalla daura (assembly GCA_029224185.1). Lineage (NCBI taxonomy): Eukaryota > Metazoa > Chordata > Actinopteri > Chaetodontiformes > Leiognathidae > Karalla > Karalla daura. Next base: position 991,483 of record CM055207.1, on the reverse strand, counting down.
GTCTGTGTGTCCGTCTCCTCCAGGTCACCAGAAGAAGCTGATGCTGGCGGTGAAGAGACTCACCGACCTGCAGCGTTCCCGTAACCACGGCGACCGAGCCGGAGGCGGGACTCTGAGGAGGAAGCCTCCGGCGGCGCTGGAGCTGGTGGCCATCGAACACACGCCCAAACACGCGACGATGGCCCCGCCCCCTCCGCACGGGCGCCAGGACTCCGCCCACTCCGACAGCAGCAGCTGCCCCTCCCCCCGCACCCCCCGCGCCCCCCTCCTCTCCTCCTTCCAGGACAGCGAGCTGAGTGCTGAGCTGCAGAGCGCCATGATGGGCCGGGGCGTGGCAGGGGGCGGAGCCTCTGAGGCGTTCTGTATCCGTGGCAACATGGCGGCCATGTCAGTCAGTCAGGAGAGCATCAGCAGGAGGTCCAGGGGCTCCGGGAACTCTGGGAACTCTGGGAACTCTGGGAACTGTGGGGCAGAGCCTCCGGGGGCGGAGCCTCAAGGGCCGTCGTCCTGCAGCCGCTCCCAGGAGAGTCTGGAGTGGGAGGGGGGCACCGGGGGGGTCCTGCAGGGTCGCTGCATCACCCCCAACAAGCTGCCCTTCTCCCCCCTCACCCCCCCCCTCACCCCCAGCAAGATGCCACGCTTCGCCTACCCCGCCGTCCCCCCCAAGACCAAACACCTGTCCCCTGGGGGGCGCCACCAGCAGCACCAGCAGGCCCCACCCCCCCAGAGTCACCTCCATCCCCCGGCCTCCCCCTCCTCCCCCACCCAAAAGGCCTTCATCTACCTGCAGGCGCAGGTGGGGGGGGCCCCGCCGGGTCTGTCCCGGCCCCTCCCAGGGGCGGTGCCCCTCCTGGCCCCGCCCCTCGGGGGAGCCCCCCCCACTCAGAGGAACCCTCCAAAGAAGCGAGCTCAGAGTCTGACGCGTTATGCTCTGTCAGATGGGGAACCTGAGGAGGACGACCCCCCCGGCCCCCCCCCACTCCTCCTCCACCTCCTCCGCCCCCCCCCTCCTATGCCACGCTGTCCCGCCGCCCAGGGCGGGGTCGCACGGCCGGCGCCGCCTCGGAGCGTAACATCAACCGCAGTCACTCCTTCGCTGTGCGGTCGCGGCGTAAAGGCCCCCCCCCGCCCCCCCCCAAGAGGATGAGCTCGGTGGGCGGGAGCCCTGTGCGGCAGCCGGGGAACGGGAACGCCGTCGCAGTGGAGACGGAGAGCGCGGGCAGCGTCAGGAGCTTGGCGGCGCGGCTGGAGGGGGGCGGAGCCAGCATCAGCCCCTCCCGCAGGGTGGATATCCCCCCCCCTCACACTCCAGCCTCGCCCGTGTTCAGCCCGGCCTCATCTCCACTGTCTCACTCTAAACTGGTGCCAGCGCTCGGCCTGGGGGGGCTCCGGAGGGCGGGGGGCGATAGGATGGAGGCGGAGCCTAACAGACCCCGAGGGGGGGGCACAGAGGCGGCGGCTGAGGACAGGGCGAGGAGCAGGACGCCCAAGAGCTCCGGGAACCACCTGCCCTTCGCTGAGGAGGGAAACCTCACCATCAAGCAGCGCCCCAGGATCAGCATCCCGCCCCCTACAGGCCCCGCCCCCAACAACACGCCTCCAAGTGGCCCCGCCCCCATGAACATGGCTCCAGGTGGCCCCGCTCCCAAGAACCTGCCTCACGGCCCAAAGGCCACATCCCCAGAGCCCAAGGCTCTGCCCCATGCTCTTCCCACCCCTGAGACCCCACCCCCAGACACCAAGGCTCCTCCCCCTGAGACTCCGCCCCCCAGTTGCCCCGCCCCCGCCCCCCCCAGCCTGGATATGCCAGAGTTCAACCTGAAGGAGTCGGACACGGTGAAGCGACGCCACAAACCCAAAGACTCGAGCCCCGAGGCCCCGCCCCCGAGCGCGAACCAGCACGCCCACACCAATGGCTTCCTGTCCCAACAGGAAGTCAGCAGCGACGCTCCCAGCACGCCGTTCCACAGAGTCGGCTCAGTGGGAAAAGGCCCGAAGCCCCCGGTGTCGACCAAACCCTGCAGCCCCCTGAGGCAGAAGACTCACACAGCCATTCCCAAACTGACCAGCGTCCAGGTCCACACGGTCACACACTCCCAGCCCGGATCACCAGGACTCAGACCCGGAAAACCAGAGAGCCACAGAGCCAGGCTCACTCAGCCCGGAATCACAAGCACAGGTAACGGGCCGCGAGCCTGGCACCAACAAGGAAACATGCAGGAACAGACAAACAACAAACACTCAGTTACACTCCGTTCAGAAGGAGCGTAGCGTCAGCTACGTTCAGTCATGCAGCTAGCTAGCTAGCACTCAGCTAGAAGGTGCAGTCATGCTAAAGCTACAAGCTGTGCTCTCCAGCATGGAATACCACATCATTACTGTTAGTGGCAGCAGAGACAGCCAGTCGGAGAGCAGCCTACCTGTGGTTGCCAGATCAGCATGAAAGGAGCCGGATCTGAGCGTGATATATAGAACAGACTCTGATGGAACCAGAGCTCATAGCTTCTATGTTAACTAGAGAAAAGGAGGGCCATAGACTCCAGATCTCCTCTAATGAGGCGTCTGTCTGCCTGTCTGTCTGTTCCTCAGGTGTGAACCACTCTGGTCTGCAGAGCGTCAGTTTCTCTGCTCCCTGCTCTCCTCCTCCTCCCTCTCCTCCTCCTCCTCCTCCAGGAGGTCTGGAGGTTCTGGCTCAGAAGAGGTTGGAGCAAACCAGCACGTCCCTGGAGGCGGCGCTCAAAGTGGTGGAGCACAAACTGGCAGAAGGAGGCAGCACGGTGGACGGGTGGGCACAGCTATTATTGATCTGTTATCATTAGTAGTATTATTGTTATTGTTATTGTTACTATGAGGGCTACTATGTGTGTGTGTGGCTGAGCGCTACAGCAGTTCAGTTATTACTACCACTGGAGTAATCCACATGAAGCACGAGAGCAGGTCACTGATGGCAGGTGTGTAACTCTGCGCTGTGTGTGTGTGTGTGTGTGTGTGTGTGTGTGTGTGTGTGTGTGTGTGTGTGTGTGTGTGTGTGTGTGTGTGTGTGTGGTGTGTGTGTGTGTGTGTGTGTGTGTGTGTGTGTGTGTGTGTGTGTGTGTGTGTGGGTGTGTGGTGTGTGTCTCCAGCGGCAGCAGCACGGTGAAGGCTGCCGGGAACATCCTGGACGACATCGGGAACATGTTTGACGACCTGGCCGACCAGCTGGACGCCATGTTGGAGTGATGTCACAGTCACATGAGCCAAGGAAAGGACCACGTTCCCTCCTCCTCCTCCTGAGGAGAGGGCGGAGCCTGGACCACGTTCCCTCCTCCTCCTGAGGAGAGGGCGGAGCCTGGACCACGTCCCCTCCTCCTCCTGAGGAGAGGGCGGAGCCTGGACCACGTCCCCTCCTCCTCCTGAGGAGAGGGCGGAGCCTGGACCACGTTCCCTCCTCCTCCTGAGGAGAGGGCGGAGCCTGGACCACGTCCCCTCCTCCTCCTGAGGAGAGGGCGGAGCCTGGACCACGTTCCCTCCTCCTCCTGAGGAGAGGGCGGAGCCTGGACCACGTCCCCTCCTCCTCCTGAGGAGAGGGCGGAGCCTGGACCACGTTCCCTCCTCCTCCTGAGGAGAGGGCGGAGCCTGGACCACGTCCCCTCCTCCTCCTGAGGAGAGGGCGGAGCCTGGACCACGTCCCCTCCTCCTCCTGAGGAGAGGGCGGAGCCTGGACCACGTTCCCTCCTCCTCCTGAGGAGAGGGCGGAGCCTGGACCACGTTCCCTCCTCCTCCCAACCTGAGCACTTCGCCTCCGGACACAGGACACACTCCTGGGAATGTTCCGGAGCAGCAGGAGGACACAGCTCCAGCGTCCCAGTGTGTGTGTGTGTGTGTGTGTATGTGTGTGTGTGTGTATGTGTGTGTGTATGTATGTATGTATGTGTGTGTGTGTGTGTCTGTCTGCAGTCTGTTAAAACTAAAGGGAACGAGGGTCCATTTTACTCCTGTACATGTGTAGATATGTCTGGTGGCTCTGAGTGTGTGTGTGTGTGTGTGTGTGTGTGTGTGTCTAGTCCTACAGAATATATTTATACTATTACGTGTTTGTTTTTTAACAGATGATCTTTGACTGTATATTAGCGCCTCTCTATGAGTTACAGCTCTAGGAGGTTCATTCTGTCCAGAGTGTTGTATCCTCCTCCCAGGACTTCCTGAGGAGCAGAAACCGAGACAGGTGGTGGCGCCCACTGTCCTGTCCTCCACGTTCCTCTGTTGCTCTATGTTAGCCTACATCTATGTTACTGTAGCTGACTTGAGCATTTCAGCGAGGTGGGCTGTGGTCCAGCTGTGAGCAGGTCCAGGTTCATCAGTCTGACAGTAGCTCTGGTCAGTGAGTCCAGGCTAGAGATGACTCAGTAGATCAGGTCTGACACTCACGACCGTTCTCAGTGTTCAGACGTGAGTTCAATCCTACAGTTCTATACTTTACGAAAAAAAGTAATAAAGTATTTTTAAAGTAACTGACACGTCAGACAGCGTAGAGTCTCTCAGGATCCTGTGAAGCTCTAGAAGGTTCAGACCTGATCCTCCTGAAATGACCTGAACCCACGATCTGCTCTAGAACTCCAGATGTTCCACACAATCTGTCGACATTACAATTTCTATGTAACAAAATATTTTAATATTAAGTCAAAATTACATTGTAATTAATTTAAATGTATTAAAATATTAAAGAGGTTATTCATACACATCATTTGTCATGTTCCTCAATCAGAGAGTAGTTGAGCTCCTACTCAGGGTTCCACTGTTCAGATGTTCTGGTTATTAATCCTGGAAACCTTCAAGAGGAACATTTATTCTGAGGTGGAACGGTTCTCTACTCCTTCAGCTTCCCAGAGGTTTGTTCCTCAGGTTTGTTCCTCAGGTTTGTTCCTCAGGTTTGTTCCTCAGGTTTGTTCCTCAGGTTTGTTCTCCAGGTTTGTTCTCCAGGTTTGTTCTTCAGGTTTGTTCTTCAGGTTTGTTCCTCAGGTTTGTTCTTCAGGTTTGTTCTTCAGGTTTGTTCCTCAGGTTTGTTCTTCAGGTTTGTTCTTCAGGTTTGTTCCTCAGGTTTGTTCTTCAGGTTTGTTCTTCAGGTTTGTTCTTCAGGTTTGTTCCTCAGGTTTGTTCCTCAGGTTTGTTCCTCAGGTTTGTTCTTCAGGTTTGTTCCTCAGGTTTGTTCCTCAGGTTTGTTCTTCAGGTTTGTTCCTCAGGTTTGTTCTTCAGGTTTGTTCCTCAGGTTTGTTCTTCTGGTTTGTTCCTCTCGGTCTTCCCTGATCATCAGAAGCTGCAGCTGGAGGGAACCAGGTGAACGAGGCCAGACACCCTGAATGAACTGGAGAGGCTCCTCTGCTGACCCACTTCTCCTCAGTCCTTCACCTGTCCAGGCTGAAGGCGTTTTATCATCAAAGCATTTTATTCATTTTAACGAACAAAGAAAGTCGACCTCAAGTTTCCTCTTAAATCATTTATTGGTTTATGTACAAATCTACGGAGAGCGACGTGTAAAAATAGTCTGAATTTCCTTGAATCAAACAGACGCTGGACAGCCGCGATTTCCCCGGCGTAGAAAACGACTAAACTAGACACCTGGAGCAGGGAACGAGGGCGCTCCGAGGAGCTCCTCCTCCTGCAGGAGGAGGAGCTCCTCCTGCAGGAGGAGGAGCTCCTCCTCCTGCAGGAGTCCAGCCGGCTGGCGGCCACAGTTCATTCTTTCATTCTAGTTTCTGATTCCCAGACGTTAAGATCTCACTTCATTTCAAGTCTAGATTCAAACTGAAAAGTACGTTTCCTTGAATTGCTTTTTATTTCCCTGTGTCCCATTATTCCTACACGGGTCTGTCCGGGAGACACTGTCCAGCTCCTGACACATTCCTCAGGACGTTGCCTGGGAGACGGCCGGCGGACGGACCCTAATTAAGACAAACACGATCAGGACGTAATACTGCGGAGACGGGCTTTAAACATGTCAGCTGAGGCCGTCTGGATCTGGACGGGCTGATGAAGACGAGGATGAAGAGGATGAAGACGAGGAAGATCGTGAAGAAGGTGAAGGAGATTCACAGGTTGCTGAACAGTTCGTTCCTCTTGCTCCAGTCCATGGTCGGAGCTTTCTTCCCCGCTCGGTTCTGACGCGCTCGCTCTTTGGCCTGAGCCAGAGACAGACCCAGACCCAGCCCCCCCGCTGGCTCCTGGACACACACACACACACACACACACACACACACACACACACACACACACACACACACACACACACACACACACACACACACACACACAGCTCTTCACTGGTCTGTTACATGATGTGTGGTTGACTCTGGATGGAAGACATGACTCTCTGTACCTCTGCTGTGGGGGTCACGCTGGGGCTCGTAGAGTTCACGTCCTCTTTGGATATACTCTCTGACTGCACCCGAACCTGGAACACACACACACACACACACACACACACACATACACACACACACACACACACAAAAGAAAAGGTCAGATTGATGTGTCACAGATCACAGAACACACTCCACTCTGAGGAAGATGGACGTCCAGAACATAGTTTTCTTAGATCTTTGAATCAGATGTAGAAACAGTTGAGTCTCCTCCTCTGTCCATCTGGTCTGAAGGGAACTGGTCATGTGACCCCTACGTCAGGTTACGTGACCTGGAGATGTGAACAAAGTGTTTCCATCACACTTTGAGATCAGCTTCTAGATGGACACGTGTGGATGGTGAACTGTGGTGTCTGCACTGTCCAGCGGGGGGCGACAGAGCCCGTCACTGCTGCTTTCATCACATCCTCTGACGCTCCGGCTCAGTTTCAACTCCTCACACTCCCTGTTAACTCTCCACTACGTCCATGATTCGTGTGTGTGTGTGTGTGTGTGTGTGTGTGTGTGTGTGTGTGTGTGTGTGTGTGTGTGTGAGAGAGAGACAGAAAAGGACACATCCAACTCATCCAATTTACAATCAGCTGCTTGTCTAAAAATAAACCCAGTGAGTGGACAAACTCAGTGATGATAAAGAGCAGAGCAACAGACTGAGGAGGAGGAGGAGGAGGAGGAGGAGGGGGCGGAGCCTCTCCAGCCTCTCTTAATGGTCTTTAATAGAACTTCAAACGCTCTCATCAGCTGATAACGCAGAGTGACTACATATGTGTGCACATACACACACACGTCAGAGGTCATGTTGTGTAATTGGAGCTGAATGACGGATTGTTCCGGAATGACCACGATCTGCATCTGTGAGAACGTGAACGCCACTTGTTAGTCCCCTCATTAGCATAATCCCCACAAACCACTCCAATCCCATGATCCCTCTCTCCCATGGTGGGAGAGAAAGAGAGAGAGAGAGAGAGAGGGAGAGAGAGAGAGGGAGAGAGAGAGAGAGTAGAGTGTGAGAGAGAGAGGGTAGATGGAGAGAGAGAGAAAGGGAGAGAGAGAGGGAGAGAGGCTCTTGTTGCCATGGTGAAGGGTCAGACATGATGTCAGCTGAGGGGCCAGTCTATTTTTCCCATGT
>CM055207.1:941462-976462 GCA_029224185.1 Karalla daura | reverse complement strand
GATGAGACAAATGATCTGTTCCCAGGCGATGGAGTCAAACCCACCAGTGTGTGGAATATGAGGAAGTGAGACAGAACCAAGACTAACAAGGTTTTACCGGTTGGTACTGTCTGATTCCAGATGACACAGAGCTGAGAGTGAACCTGCTCCCAAGACCTCCCAGGATCCCCCAGGATCTCCCAGGATCTCCCAAGACCTCCCAGGATCCCCCAGGATCTCCCAGGATCTCCCAGGACCTCCCAGGACCTCCCAGGATCTCCCAGGATCTCCCAGGACCTCCCAGCATTCTACCACCATAGAGACATTCACTTCACTCCAGATCTGCTTCTTTAGACCCGAGGACCATGCGTCTAAAGGAGACAGAGACAGAGAGGAGTCGAGAGCGTCCACGGCTCAGGCTGTCCTCTCCTCAGCTCCTCGTGCACCTCCTGACCTGCTCCCTCTGCACATGATCACAAAATCTGTTTGGTCATGCTGCATTCTGCATCCACGGACTGAGGAGCGGCTACAGATAACAGCTCAGTCTGTGTGTGTGTGTGTGTGTGTGTGTGTCAGTGTGTGTGTGTGTGTCAGTGTGTGTGTGTGTGTGTGTGTGTGTGTGTGTGTGTGTGTGTGTGTGTGTGTGTGAGAGAGAGGAGCTGGGACTTCAAAGATGTTTTCCTAATTGCTGCAGCATATATAATTCTAATCCCCGTCACAGTGAAGACAACAATTAAAATCCTGATGGATCAGCTGGATTCTGCTGGACAGTTTAACTTCATGGTGGAGGAGGAAGGAGGAAGAGGAGTAGTAGGAGAAGGAGGAAGAGGAGGAGCATAAGGAGGAGGAGGAAGAAGAGGAGGAGGAGCTGTCAGCAGCAGACTGACCCTGCACGACCTCACACCGGAAAAATGAAAATAAAAAGCTCAACGGCTGGCATCGTCTCCTCTACTGCTAAGAATAAAAGAGTGGGGACAAAGCCACAGCCTGTTCAGTGTGTGTGTGTGTGTGTGTGTGTGTGTGTGTGTGTGTGTGTGTGTGTGTGGAGACCTGGTCACTATGAAAACAGCAGCAGCAGTGAGCAGCTCAGTCAGAAGACACCAGAGGCGGTTCTTTCTCAGGCCGGTTTGTTTTGGACGTGGTTCCACAGAGAGGAGCCTGATGGCAGGCTGCTCCTGGAGACACCAGCACAGGGTCCAGCCCCTGGCTGGTCCAGCACAGGGTCCAGCACAGGGTCCAGCACAGGGTCCAGCACAGGGTCCAGCCCCTGGCTGGTCCAGCACAGGGTCCAGCACAGGGTCCAGCCCCTGGCTGGTCCAGCACAGGGTCCAGCCCCTGGCTGGTCCAGCACAGGGTCCAGCCCCTGGCTGGTCCAGCACAGGGTCCAGCCCCTGGCTGGTCCAGCACAGGGTCCAGCGACAAAGTCCTACCTCTGCAGGAGCAGTCAAACTGCTCTGGAGGTTCACTGTATTCACATAGAAACAAGTAACTGGATGAAGAAACATGACTGAGGACCTGTCACAGGTGAACATCCAGCTGAAGAAGCTATGAGGCCAGGGACGTTCAGTCACAGGCTGAGAGTGAGAGGGAAAGGGAAGGACAAGACGAGGGCGAGGAGTTAAAGGAGGCGGTCTGAAACATGACCAACAGACGGATTCACACCTGAGACTCTGGCTCCTGAATGACCGATCAGTTCATCGCTGTTCTGACATTTTCACCGAATCACTGTTTAATCCCTCACTGCTCTGCAGGCCTCTCAGGCTGTGAGAGAGAGTGTGTGTGTGTGTGTGTGTGTGTGTGTGTGTGTGTGTGTGGGTCAGTGTGGCCTCCTTGTCGAGGCGTGAGAGCGCCCCCCCCCCCCCAGCCTTTCTCCCCCATGCAAACACTCCCTCACAAAGCCTCTTTCTGCGGCTGCGTCTCCATGGCGACGGCGGCCGGGATGTTAGCACAATATCATGACACGCTCGCTCGCTTCCTGCTTTCATCTGCCAGCGGAGGACAGACAGAGTCCAGAGGATTTGTCCTGCACGTCACTGGGTCACAGGCGTGAACACGTCCCCTCTCTCCTCTGAGCGTCTCCTCTACAGACCTCTCTAGTTTGTTGTATTGTGTGAACTGCTGATGGATGAGGAGAGGGGTTTACTCTGGAGGAGGTCTCCAGCTTGTCCAGCTGAGATGAAGAAGTGGAGAAGCAGCTCCTCTGCCTCAGTCTTCATGGGACATGTAGACTCTGTGGAGATGGTGAAGTCCATTGAACAACTGGGATCATCCACTTCAAAACACCTTCATAAAACCTCATAACACCTGGATGGAGCAGAACATGGAGGTGGAGGAAGAGGATCCTCTGGCCCTGCAGCCTTCAGCCTGTAGTTCTAATGATGATGGTAGATGAACTACTGAACACTTTGGGGATCATTCCTGTTCCTACTCTTGCTTCTAGGAGCTGGAAGTCTTCTCTGAGCTCTGAGTGGACACAGCGTGTGATGTCTGGATGTAAATGAGGCCGCTCTGTGGCCGTCCTGGCTGGGATGCTGCAGACCTGCAGCCACATTCCTCCCTGATGGGAAACTTGGCAGAGTGGACCTTCTGTGATACCGGACCCCCAGGGGTCTGAGGACAGCCACGCCGTGGAACTGGTCCCAGTCAGCTGGGCTCCATCCCAACAGAGACCTCAGCAAATCCTGCTCCACATTCTCCAGACGACCAGGATGAGGAGGAGGAGGAGGAGGAGGAGGAGGAGGAGGAAGGTGTGGGGGAGTGGACTCTGGTCATGAGACCTGGACTGGGGCCAGGCTCCAGTCGATCATTTTATATCTAATGTTTATTGTGTTCACAGGCTTCACTGAAAGAGTCGGCTGCAGCTGATTCAAGTCCTCATGGAGAACGAGGAGCAGAAATACACCTCTGAGCTTCTGCTGAAGAACCGAGCAGACCTCTCAGATCACCTTCTACCTGTACCCAGTCAGGAACAAACAGACTGAGGCAGCATTCAGTTTCTATTATAGAAAACTGCAGCTTGGCAGAAGCTCAGAGGCTTTGAGCAGCATGCAGCCTTTTATTAACTGCACTGTAGCATCTTAGTTCATGTCTATTCTCATACAAACTGCATTTCATGTTTTCACCTTTTACTTTTCTCCATTTTTACTTTTCTCCATTTCCATTTCTATGTTTTATGAATTGTTTGTTTTCTATGTTTTATGAATTGTTTGTTTTCATGTTTAATTTCACATTACATCACAGTCGTTCCAGGGTTGAAGCGTTTCTCTACACGCTCTGCAGCAGCTGATTACCACACGTTATCACAGAGTTTATGATGAGCAGACCACAGCTGCTGGAGCACCTAGAACTGCTCTGGAACGTGTCCATTCTGTCACTGTTTAACTCCTCCACACTGAGTCGTGAACTTTGTAAAGATGAGTGAAGGATTGTGAACTCAGGCACACGGCAGGTCTTCAGCCGGTCTGAGCTCCAGAACCCTCGACATGTTTCTGTGGACGTCTGCAGCTCTCCTACATGTGCATACATGTACATAACCTCTGGCTTCAGATGTGGTCGAGTCTAAAAAGAGCCGCTGTTTGTTTGGCCCCGGCTCGGAGCCGCGCTCACCTTCGCGCCTCCACAATGAAACTTTTCTTTTGTTTCGCTCTTTCTCAACACTGAGAGCGCGGCCCAGACTGCTCCGGTCAGAACTGTTACTTAGCCAGTAAAGTCCTGGGGCCGCGTTCATGACCATTTTACAAATAACCTTATAAAATAGTTTCATAATGGGCAACAAAAGCCTGGTGTTCCAGGGAGACAGGATTATGTTAATCAGAGGAAGGAGCCCAGTCAAAGGAGGGCTGCTCCGGCCCTCAGCCCCAGGCCGCTTTCATTAATCTCTCTAACGTGCATCAACAAAGTTCATTCACAAAACAGGAACCACGATTCAGTCCGACAACGAGAACAGAGCGAAGAGAAAGGATGAGGAGCGTCGAGCCGGGCCGAGGCCGGTTGGACGAGTCCGACCTGACGGGGAATCCCGGCACACACGAGATGACACTGAGACTGTGGAGCAGCAAATCTCACCGCAGACTCTTAACAGGATCTATTTCCACCTCAGCCTCAGGATCAGAGCGGAGCTGGCCTCACATCAGACTCAGACACACCGGGGTGATCACTGCCTCAGAGACGGCACCCACGCTCCCTCACGAACTGTAAGAAACATCCCTGAAATATCCCTGATTAGCATTAGGTAGCGACGATCAACAACACCTGATGGAATACACTGAATACGCTGAACACACGGTCATAAACGGTGAAAGAAAGAGGTTCAGGTTTTCTCATTTGAATCCCTGATCTGAATGTTACTGTCTGTCAGTACCTGAGGAACAGGTGGGTCAGCCTCACTCATACGGCTCAGAGGAGAACAACAAAGTCTTTCTGAGGAAGTCTGAAAGGTTTTTCTCGTCTGTGGAAGTTGTTTCAAAACAGTCTGAGCGGTTCTGTAAAATATAGAAATAAACCATCTACAGCAGCTTCACTCAGTTTACGCCGACTGAGCACTTTATTAAATGTCTATTTACAGCTGTGACGGGAAACGTGCTGCTGCACGTCTTGGCCCGGACTCTCTTACAAAAGAAATTCTTCACCTCAATAGGTGGCTAAACGCAGTAAGTACATGAATGGAATAGTAAATAAAAGTAAAAAACATTAATTGAGTAAAAAACAGTAAATAGATGTAGATGCAATTAAACATCCTAGCATCCACAAAGATATTTGATAGAAACCAGTTAGGCTGAACCTGTAGCATGAACTGCTCCAGAGCAACACAAACAAATGCTGTTTTATTTCTCCTTATAATGTTATGTTGCATCATGTTATGATATGTAGCGTTACATCATCTCATATCATGTTATCTTATATTGTGTTTTGTTATATTATGTTATGTTATGTTATGTTGTGTTGTGTTGTGTTATGTTATGTTATGTTGTATTGTGTTGTGTTGTGTTGTGTTGCGTTATGCTATGTTGTATTGTGTTGTGTTGTGTTGTGTTGTATTGTGTTGTGTTGTGTTATGCTGTGTTGTATTGTGTTGTGTTGTGTTGTGTTGTGTTGTATTGTGTTGTGTTGTGTTATGCTGTGTTGTGTTATGCTGTGTTATGTTGTGTTATGCTGTGTTGTGTTGTGTTGTGTTGTGTTGTGTTGTGTGTATGACAGGTACCTTGTTGCTGGAGCTGTCACTCAGCCTCTCCGATCGGACGGAGCCATCGTCTCCGTCCTCCCCCGGGGCAGGGCTGCTCTCCCTCGGGGTGCCGTTGCTGTGGACCTCCTCCTCTGCTCCTCCTCCCCCCTGGGGGATCCCCTCCTCCACGAACTCCTTCCTGCACTGCAGGCTGAGTCTCTGCAGCAGGTCGGAGGTGTCCTGGTCCACCACGATGAGCTGCAGGGTCCCGGAGGAGGCTCTGATCCGGGACACCACCTGCTGGTGGGCCTCCCCCTCCACGCTGGAGCCGTTCACGAACACCAGGCGGTCTCCAGCCCGCAGCCCGGCCGCCTCGGCCGGGGAGTCCGGCTCCACCAGCCGGATGAACTGGCCCGACTTCCCCTTCTCTCCGTGCAGGTGGAAGCCGTACCCGGTGGGACCCTTGTCCAGCTGGCAGAGCCGGGGCCGCAGGTCCGACATGATGAGGAGGAGGAGGATGAGGATGAAGAGGAAAACCCTGGAAGAACACCTGCTGGGGGACACCTGCACAACTTCACCTGATGCTGCACAGACTGAGCTGCTCTGAGAAGTTCACTGTGCAGGACTTTCCTCTCTGCTCCTCCCTTCCCCTCCTCTCCTCCTCCTCCTCTGGGCTCCTCCTCTCTGGCCCTGGGGTCAAGCTGCAGCTTCTGCACCGGCCTGCACCTACAGCCCTTCAAAATAAAGGCTCAGAGTGTACCTACAGTTTTCCAAAATAAAGTAGATCGTACTCTACTCATCCAAACACACTCCAGCAGTGTCTACAAACTGAGGATGAACTAAAAGAGTAAGAATAGGAAGAGGAAGAGTCAATCAGTCACTGCTATGCAGAAGCAACGTCCTACAACCACAAATATAAACGTGAAAAGCAAAGCTGCGATGAAAAGAGTTTGAAACTCACTTGTGGTTTGATGAAATGTGGCCTTCACAAAGCAGCAGCCACGTAACCCTGTTATGTTGTTAAGTGAAAAACACTTTTGGGAAAGTTTTTTTTGTTGCTTGTGCTGTTGCTATGATACAAGGGCACCACAAATCTCTTAAAGGGACAGTGTCTGTTTTGTGGCATCTCAACTGATTTTACTTGTTTTTGCCTTCTAGGTAATTTCTTTAATATATTAATATTTTCATATTACTGATGAGAAACAACAAGTATATGGTGTCTAACCAGGCCAAAAATGTCAACGTTAGCTTTCAAACCGTGTTAGCTTCTAGTTAGCACCCACAAATACAAACTTGACAAATATGAAAGCAGATTCACAGAACAGATTCAGTTCATTCAGAACTCACAAAAACTGTTGCAGCGTGATTAAATGCAGCTTCACAAGACACCAACCACGCAGTTATGCATTTTTTTAAAAAAAGTTTAAAATCACTTTAAGTAAAATTATGCTGCTGGAAATGTCAATTTCCCTGAGGGAGTCATCCCAAAGACATCGATAAAGTAAACGTTAGTCTAAAGTCTACGTATTGTTCCAGTATTTTCTGTTGCTATGATACAGGTCACTGCAAATCTCTTAAAGGGACAGTGTCCCTACAGTCAGGTAAACGGCTTCTCTTCTGTTTGCGTTTTAGTGAAAGGGAGGCGATCTTTACAAAGTAAAAGTCATTTCTACTGTTCTATTGTGCTTTTATTTTGAAGGCAATATTAGCAAATGAAGAGATTGTACCCACACAATTAGATCACACACACACACACACACACACACACACACACACACACACACACAGGCTCAGTTAAACACCCCTGTGGTGGGTGAGGTCATATAAAGTGAGCTCAGTTAAAAATAGTTTTATTTTTTTCCAGACAACACATTAAAGACGACTGCTGTCAGCGTAGTCTGACCAAACAGCTGTTATACAATATGTACAGGTTTTTATGGCCACAATCTGAAATATTCTGGATTATAATCTGTCAGACCTGAGCTGAGAGGAGAGCGTTGCATCCAGTTGTCAAACAGAAGTTCACAAAGTTGGTTTTGTTTAGAGCGATACCGGAACAGCTGTTAGTAATGATTTCACAATGAACTGACTTCATTAAACCAAGATAAGAGATGGTTTCATGTTGAAACATTTTACAAATTTAGAAAAGCAAACTGGAGTGAGAATTCAGAGTTTTATACATCTTCAAATCCATCTTTTATTAATCGTGTTTTCTTGTAACTCCATAAAGCTTTTCAAGGGATCGTGGGTCTGATCTGCTGCCACTTCAAACTGGAGATAATCACAGATGCTGATTATTTATAATCTGGTTTCTACTTTGTCTCACACAGAGATTAAAGGCAGTTATTATCGTCAGTGTAGAATAGAAGAAGAAGAGCTCAGTTTACACCTTGATGTGCTGCCCTCTAGTGGCAAAGACGAGTCTGTAACTCAATTTATGCAGCTTGAATACGTGATTAAACTGGATATCATAAGGTTTAACCCTGAGACTGAATTTATTGATACTGTCTACGTCCATCCTGATCAGATATGAGCAGAAATGTCCTGGAGGCAACGCACACAGACACGGTACATGCAGTCCAGCCAACATGCAGCTGCAGGCTTCGAGTTCATTCCCCTGCTGAGGAGGCATTGAGGAAGTAGTAATAAAATCACTATGTACATGTGGGACACTGGACGGTAGGTCTCTGGAGACGTGTTCCAGGTGAGGACCGACTCTGGGCTGCACTCCTCTGACACCAGAAAGCTGGTGTTACTGGGAGCAGTTGGTCCAGGACCAACCAGTCAAATGGCTTTGAGACTCAGCAGTGAGTGGGTGCAGACAGCCTTGGTTTACTGGTGAGGTAAAACATCCATGTTTGACAGTTTTGACAGCAGGAATTGTCCTTGAAGGAACACGTTCTGAGTTTCGACAGATAAGAATTTCCACCCACAGGAATCGACCGTCCACGCAGTGGAAACATGAGGAGTGTCTGTCAAACTGTTTCTGTCAGAGAAATGTTTTCTGCCATTCTGTCAGTCATCAGAACAACAGAAATGCACTTTTGCCATTTTGAAGGGTGTGAATTTCCAGATTTGCTGCAGACTAGAGATAATACAGATGAATCTGAGGCTGCAGATTATGACAAATTTGTATGAATAATAAATATATATATATACAACGAACAGAAGTTAGCTAACTTCAGAATCTTGGAAAGAGACAAAGGTCAATATCTTGTCCAAGACTGAGCGATTCAAAGAAGATCCAGAAATATAATTCTAGAGAAGAGATACCAACCTCTATAAACATATGGCTTCACGTGTGCAACGGGTCAGTGCAGCATGTCTTAACTTTAGTCAGAACCAGGAGAAGTTGTTCCCTCCCCCTAATTTGATCATTTTCAGACGGTTTCTATAGAATCTTGCAAGTTTCCCACCCTTGAGTTTCCCATTCTGAAAGTCTGTGTGGAGAAGAGGATGGAGCTCTGCAGGAAGCCGCGGGCTGAGTCAGTCTGCAGCTCGGTTCCTCCTCCTCCTCCTCTCTGTCGTCGAGCTACTTCTGGCCTCCAGTCCTGAATGAAAGGCCTCCCACTCACTGGCTCCTGCAGCGTCTCTGCCAGTCTGAGCAGAGCGAGGGAGGAGAGGAGAGGAGAGGAGAGGAGAGGAGAGGAGAGGAGAGGAGAGGAGAGGAGAGGAGAGGAGAGTAGAGGAGAGGAGAGAGAGGAGAGGAGAGGAGAGAGAGGAGGGAGGAGGAGGGAGGAGGAGGACTCAGAAGAAGCTGCAGCAGCTGGACTTCTCCTTCTGGGCCTCGATGTACTGGTGGATCTGGAAGCGAGGCTCGCTGGGCGGCTGCAGGGCGCGCTGCTTCAGCTCCCTGAGGACCACCACAGACCTCAGATCAGTCTCACAGCCACACAGTTAAACACACAGACCATCAAGAGCTCAACTGTGAATTGAATTGAATTTTAGTTTCAAACAAGCAAGCGACAATAAAAGTACAAATATATGTTTGTGTTTATGTAAAAGCATCAGTGGCTGAGGTGAAGTGAAGTATTAAAGGGTTTTAAGATGAGCAGCTTCAGGTCGCTCCTTTTTGATCTGTGCAATTACATTGGAAATGACAAATGCACTATTGAATGTTGATTGACAGCTGACTGCTGACTGACAGGTCCTGGCTGAATGTGTTGGTTCTGTCTTTGGAAACAGCTGACTGAACAGCTCAGGTTCCTACTTGGCCACGGCGGTGAACGCCAGGTCCACGTTGACTCCAGTCTTAGCACTGGTCTCCATGAAGGGAACGCAGTACTCCTGAGGAGGAGAGGAGGAGGAGAGGAGGAGGAGAGGAGGAGAGGAGAGAGGGGAGGGGAGGGGAGGGGAGGAGGAGGAGAGGAGGAGGAGAGAGAGGGGAGGGGAGGGGAGGGGAGGGGAGGGGAGGGGAGGGGAGGAGAGGGGAGGGGAGGGGAGGAGAGGAGAGAGGGGAGGGGAGGGGAGGAGAGGAGAGGGGAGGGGAGGGGAGGAGAGGAGAGAGGGGAGGGGAGGAGAGGAGGAGAGGAGGAGGAGAGGAGGAGAGGAGAGGAGAGGAGAGGAGAGGAGGAGGAGAGGAGGAGAGGAGGAGGAGAGGAGGAGAGGAGGAGAGGAGAGAGGGGAGGAGGAGAGGAGAGGAGAGGAGGAGAGGAGAGGAGAGGAGAGGAGGAGGAGAGGAGGAGAGGAGGAGGAGAGGAGGAGAGGAGAGAGGGGAGGGGAGGGGAGGAGAGGAGAGAGGAGAGAGGGGAGGGGAGGAGAGGAGGAGAGGAGGAGAGGAGGAGGAGGAGAGGGGGAGAGGAGAGAGGGGAGGAGGAGAGGAGAGCAGAGCAGGAGAGGAGAGGAGAGGAGAGGAGGAGGAGAGGAGGAGAGGAGGAGGAAAGGAGAGCAGGAGAGGAGAGGAGAGGAGGAGGAGAGGAGAGGAGAGCAGGAGAGGAGAGGAGGAGGAGAGGAGAGCAGGAGAGGAGAGGAGAGGAGGAGGAAAGGAGGAGAGGAGAGGAGGAGGAGAGGAGGAGGAAAGGAGAGCAGGAGAGGAGGAGAGGAGAGGAGAGGAGAGGAGAGGAAGTTAGGATAAGACTGTCAGACAGACAGGTGGACAGACAGACAGACAGGTGGACAGACAGACAGGTGGACAGACAGGCGGACAGACAGACAGACAGGTGGACAGACAGACAGACAGACAGACAGACAGGTGGACAGACAGGCGGACAGACAGACAGACAGGTGGACAGACAGACAGACAGACAGACAGACAGGTGGACAGACAGGCGGACAGACAGACAGACAGGTGGACAGACAGACAGACAGACAGGTGGACAGACAGGCGGACAGACAGACAGACAGGTGGACAGACAGGTAGACAGACAGACAGACAGACAGACAGACAGACAGACAGACAGACAGACAGTGAAGCTGCCCTACAGACAGGGACCTGTCTGTCTCTCAGGGCAGTGATACTCACTCTGGCCAGTCGCTCTCCCTCGTCTCTGCGGATCACTCTGTCACTGGTCATGTCAGCCTGAGAGAGAGACACATACACACCACTGGGAGAGTCAGGTATACAACTATATAATACTATATCTATATCTATATATCTATATATATATCTATATATATATATATGTGTATATATATATATATATATAAACAGCATGTGTCATTAAGAATAAAAGAAAACACATTCAATAAAATAGGGTTAGGGTGTCCCCCTCCCTCCTCCTATCTGTCTCCCTTCCGCCTGTCTGTCTCCCACTGTCCTCCTGTCTGTCCCCCTCCCTCCTCCTATCTGTCTCCCACCCTCCTCCTGTCTGTCTCCCACCCTCCTGTCTGTCTTCCTCTCACCTTGTTGCCCAGCAACATGATGACGACATCGCTCTGAGCGTACTCGTGGACCTCGGTCAGCCACGCCTGGAGTGACAGACAGACAGACAGACAGACAGACAGACAGACAGACAGACAGACAGACAGACAGACAGACAAGTTCACTCTATGTCTGAGGTTGTTCCCCACTGCTCCTCCTCTCATTTCTCCTCTACGGTGGGACCTGATCCCAGACTCACTCTGATGTTGTCAAACGAGGATTTGTTGGTGATGTCGTACAGCAGCAGCAAAGCTGCAGAGACAGAAGAAGCAGAACGTTACTAAAGGAAAACTACAAAGTATATGTAAGTATATATATATAAGTATAATGTATATCAGTGATGTGAAGTCCGGGAGGGTTACAGCAATAACATATATGGACAGAATCAAATAAATATTAATCATTTATGTATGATCTCAATCATTTCAGTCATTATTCTCATCAAAATCACTGAATTTGCATGTTTCCTGTCCAGGCTCCTCTCAGACTGAGTCCTTCAGACTGGCTTGATCTTCATCTTCTCTGGTTTGATCCATGTTCTCCTCTGTTATTCTGTCCCTCTCCATAGAACGGCTCATGTAGAACATGTCCAGTGTGACTGATGGGACATAGAGCAGCACTGACTGACCTGAGGTCAGCCAGACAGTACCTCTGCCCCCAGGAAGGGGGCGTACCTGAGCTCACCTACATGCTGCCTTCAGGGGCTGTGGGAATTATGGAAACTACCAGCAAAAAAGGTTGAAATTACACATAAATGCCCCCTCAGCTCGTAATTTCCACTGGAGAGTTTCATAAATTGATTTTCACTCTAATGTAAACCCCGGTGTGTGTGTGTGTGTGTGTGTGTGTGTGTGTGTGTGTGTGTGTGTGTGTGTGTGTGTGTGTGTGTGTGTGTGTGTGTGTGTGCCCACACTCCACTGGTGAACATCGCTACTATGAACGGTTCTCCTCGGGGAGTCTGTGGACGTCCCGCCTCCTCACCGTGGGCGTCTCTGTAATAAGCGTGTGTGACGCTCCTGAAGCGCTCCTGCCCCGCCGTGTCCCAGATCTGCAACAGAGCAGGAGGTCAGACAGGAGCAGGAGGAGCAGGAGGGGCAGGAGGAGGAGGAGGGGGGAGAGGAGGAACAGGAGTGTCAGGAGCAGGAACAGGAGGGGGAGGGTTCCGGGGGGGGCAGGAGGAGCAGGAGGAGCAGGACGAGGAGGAGCAGGAGGAGGAGCGGCTGGTCCTGTCATGTTTATCTGGGACTGACCTGCAGCTTCACCTTCTCCTCGTCCACCGTCACCACTTTGTTCTGAAGGACAAAAAGAAACAAAAGTCTCGTTGGACATCTGGAACAATCCGTCAGAGCTGTCAACATGTCTCCACAATGACTGTCCAACAGGTTTCATTTCTCTGAGTGTCCTGCCTCCAGACGAGGAGGTGATGGAGTCCAGCGAGGAGGTGATGGAGGAGAGCCTACCACCTCGGCTCTCTGTGGAACCAAGTCTCCAACCAACTCATTGAACCTGCAACTTCATATCTGGAGTTAACATAGAAGCTATGAGCTGAACGTAAACTAGAAGCTGAACATAAACTAGAAGCTGAACATAAACTAGAAGCTGTATGTAAACTAGAAGCTGAACGTAAACTAGAAGCTGAACATAAACTAGAAGCTGTATGTAAACTAGAAGCTGAACATAAACTAGAAGCTGTATGTAAACTAGAAGCTGAACATAAACTAGAAGCAGTATGTAAACTAGAAGCAGTATGTAAACTAGAAGCTGAACGTAAACTAGAAGCAGTACGTAAACTAGAAGCTGAACATAAACTAGAAGCTGAACGTAAACTAGAAGCAGTATGTAAACTAGAAGCTGAACATAAACTAGAAGCTGAACGTAAACTAGAAGTTGAACATAAACTAGAAGCTGAACATAAACTAGAAGCAGTATGTAAACTAGAAGCAGTATGTAAACTAGAAGCTGAACATAAACTAGAAGCAGTATGTAAACTAGAAGCTGAACATAAACTAGAAGCTGAACATAAACTAGAAGCTGTATGTAAACTAGAAGCTGAACATAAACTAGAAGCTGAACATAAACTAGAAGCAGTATGTAAACTAGAAGCAGTATGTAAACTAGAAGCTGAACGTAAACTAGAAGCAGTACGTAAACTAGAAGCTGAACGTAAACTAGAAGCAGTATGTAAACTAGAAGCCGAACATAAACTAGAAGCTGAACGTAAACTAGAAGTTGAACATAAACTAGAAGCTGAACATAAACTAGAAGCAGTATGTGAACTAGAAGCAGTATGTAAACTAGAAGCTGAACATAAACTAGAAGCAGTATGTAAACTAGAAGCAGTATGTAAACTAGAAGCTGAACATAAACTAGAAGCAGTATGTAAACTAGAAGCTGAACATAAACTAGAAGCTGAACATAAACTAGAAGCTGTATGTAAACTAGAAGCTGAACATAAACTAGAAGCTGAACATAAACTAGAAGCAGTATGTAAACTAGAAGCAGTATGTAAACTAGAAGCTGAACGTAAACTAGAAGCAGTACGTAAACTAGAAGCTGAACATAAACTAGAAGCTGAACGTAAACTAGAAGCTGAACGTAAACTAGAAGCTGAACGTAAACTAGAAGCTGAACATAAACTAGAAGCTGAACGTAAACTAGAAGCTGAACATAAACTAGAAGCTGAACATAAACTAGAAGCAGTATGTAAACTAGAAGCAGTATGTAAACTAGAAGCTGAACATAAACTAGAAGCAGTATGTAAACTAGAAGCAGTATGTAAACTAGAAGCTGAACATAAACTAGAAGCAGTATGTAAACTAGAAGCAGTATGTAAACTAGAAGCTGAACATAAACTAGAAGCAGTATGTAAACTAGAAGCTGAACATAAACTAGAAGCAGTATGTAAACTAGAAGCTGTATGTAAACTAGAAGCTGAACATAAACTAGAAGCAGTATGTAAACTAGAAGCAGTATGTAAACTAGAAGCTGAACATAAACTAGAAGCAGTATGTAAACTAGAAGCTGAACGTAAACAGCCCACAGACCGTGAAGCCGATGCCCACGGTGGCGGAGAAGGATCCGGGGATGAACTTCCCCTGGTCGAACTGAACCAGCAGGGACGTCTTCCCCACCCCGCTGTCCCCCACCAGGATGGTCTGAGGGACGACACAAGATCAACAAACAACAACGATAATTACAACAACAACAACAACAACAACAACAACAACAACAACAACAACAACAACAATGAGACAGTCTCGGCCCTGTCCCGCTGCTGTTAACTCTGTGAGGAGGAAACGATGGAGAGATTCTAGAAACAAATTCTAGAAACTGACTCACTGAGGCCGTCAGTCACTGCGTACGTCACTCACACACACACACACACACACACACACAGACTCACACACACACACTAACACACACACTCACGTACACTAACACACACACACACACACACACTCGCACACACACACACACTAACACACAGACTCACATACACTAACACACACACACACACACACACACACACACACTCACACACACACACATACACACACACTCACACACACACCCCAGCCAGTGTGTCCTCTACAGAGACGTTGCCAGATCTCCCAGCAGTCTGCCTCTACCAGGGATGTGATTTATGTGACATTACTTTGGCTCCTTTCTTCATCTGAGCCTTGGGGAGTAGCGCTGACGTGTGGAGTGTTTCATTACGTCGTGAGCGTGTCTCAGTGTCTGCAGGCTCCAGCGCCAGACGCCTGAGCTGCAGACTGGCTAGAGGATGACAGATGAAATAGAAGATAATGACGAGTCCTGTTGTATAGGTGTTACGGTACATATCATAAGACAACACAATAATAATGATGGTGATAGAAGTGCTCCACTCCAGAGCTGCTGAACTTTAGTCATTTTATGTGTTTAAAGCATTTTATGAAAAACATTTCTTGATGATCGAGTCAATATTGATCTCTGCTTCTTCAATGTGAAAAACTAAACGACTACAAAACTACAAAACTAGTCGACTGTGAATGCCTGTAACAAATAGACAGATGGATGGATAGTTCCACACCATGTCCCCATTGATCCTGCTGATAGCATCATTTATTATGTTTGCATGGAGGCCGGTGGTTGTCAGAGGCTGAACGAGGTGAGAAGAAAAGAGAGAAAGAGGAAGGATTAGAAAGAAGAAGAGGAGGGTGGAGCAGCGTTTCTCAGCTTTACAGGTTTCATATTCTCTCTTTGATCTCAGCTTTCCTAAGGATTTCAGAAACCGTGTCTCAGTGGAAAAAATCTTCTGCAGTTTTCATTTTCATATCGAGTGCGACCAGGCGAGACGTAAGGAACGCGGGCCAAACAGGGATTACGTGCAGCTGCTCAGGAGAGAAGGACTGCATGCGCTGCTGCTTTCTTCTGCTGGTGGAGGCTTGGAGCTACGAGGACTCGCTGCACGTGTCTGAAGACCTGCTCTGTGACAGTGATGATGTTCCATGATGAGGAGCTGCAGCTCTGCATGTCTTCATGTCCTCCCCTCAGGGGATGAAGGTCATGCAGCAGGTCTGGCTCGGATCTTAAACATGATGTTAGTCATTTCAACAGTACGAACCTAAAGGGAGAAGCTTTCAAAACCCTGAATCCTTGAACCCTCGTACCTAATATATATATCCCATGCCATGTTCCATTACTGGACCTAGACCTGACCAACTGATCAGATCCTCAGATCCTCAGAACCTCAGATCCTCAGAACCTCAGATCCTCAGGACCTCAGATCCTCAGATCTTCAGATCCTCAGAACCTCAGATCCTCAGATCCTCAGATCCTCAGATCCTCAGATCCTCAGAACCTCAGATCCTCAGATCCTCAGATCCTCAGATCCTCAGATCCTCAGATCTTCAGATCCTCAGAACCTCAGATCCTCAGAACCTCAGATCCTCAGATCTTCAGATCCTCAGTTCCTCACCAGGCTTGTACGCTCAGCTCTTGGAGGTTCTGGCTGCATCACTATAGAGCGTTTTAAACAAGCTGAGAACGTTGTTGTTTTCCTCTGACCCTCCTGTGACTCCATGGCATCTGTTTCCTGTTTACTGCACATGAAGCATGTAACATAATGCCTCGTGTGTGTGTGTGTGTGTGTGTGTGTGTGTGTAAGACTCAGTGGAGTGAAGGAGATGATCAGTCACACACACCCGTGTGCACGTGACTAAGACGATGATGCTGGTGATGTGTGTGTGTGCGTGTGTGTGTGTGTGTGAGGGGGTTGTGGTAGGAGGAGTGTATGACGCTGTTTCCGTGGTAACGGAGGTTGGCGGGGGAAGTGTGTGTGTGCGTGTGTGTGATGCTGTAGGAGACTCAGAGCAGCTCAGATGATCCGGAATCATCTGAGACGCAGATTCTGTGAATGACACACACACACACACACACACACACACACGCATGCACACACGCAGGCACACACACACACACAGCTCCTACACTGGGAGCTTCGCCTTCTGATCTGGTGGATTCTCTCCTCAGTGTTTGACACTCGTAGTAACAGCTCCAGAGAAGAATCCAGAGCTGCTGATCTTCTATCTTCTGCGAGGTGGGAACGTCTGAGACTGGAACCCCCCATCTTAACAAAGCCTGACACGTTTCATATTGTTTCTGATTCAACTCAATATTCTGCTCTGACACTGACAGAGGCCTGGTCAGAAGATCAGAGGATCAGAAGATCAGAAGATCAGAAGATCAGAAGATCAGAAGATCAGAAGATCAGAAGATCAGAAGATCAATCTGATCCTGCAAATTCACAATGACACACCTGAAATTACAGAACGTTATGTAAATACGCTGCTCTACCACGTTCTCCATTAAGATATCAACACACTATGTGATGACTAGATGTGATCATCTCCAGCCTCGTTTCTTCTTCTACTCTGAGTCGGTCCAGTCCAGTATCATCCCAGTAACCAGGACCAGTAATGGCCTGTAGGCCAGAAATATTCCAGATCCTGATCTTAATCTAGATGAGGCACTAATCTGATTATCTAGAGCATGGAACACTTCATGTTTAGATGACAATACAGCAGACAGGATGTCCACCTGCTCATCTAAACCAGGGCTTTCCTGAAGTGTCAGTCTGAACCTTTGTTATCTGCTTGTTTTACTTATAGTAAGTTGTTTTCAAGTGTTTTAATGTCTATAGTCTTTTTGAATTAGGAGCAGGAGGTTAAACAGGAGGTAATCCGTCCTGCATCTTTATGGTGGAACCACCATCCCTGAGCGTGACAGAAACCAGAGCTTCCAAAGGAAGAAAGACAAACAAAGCGTCCAAAAAGCTTCCAGCCTCAGGTCACTGAGGAACGAAGAGGGAAGGAGCGAAAATCTGCTGCGTCAGAGAAACAAACAGACACTGCGAGTGAAA
The DNA here is from genome assembly GCA_029224185.1 of Karalla daura. Lineage (NCBI taxonomy): Eukaryota > Metazoa > Chordata > Actinopteri > Chaetodontiformes > Leiognathidae > Karalla > Karalla daura. The sequence goes on along the minus strand of CM055207.1, from coordinate 959,059 downwards.
CTGAACAGCTGCTCAGATCTGAGAGAACAGCCTGCCCCCCCACAACACCACACACACACACACACACACACACACACACACACACACACACACACGCCGCCTCCGAGGCAATTAAAGGCAGCTGGTCAGAGTGCGTAATGGTGCATTAGAGGGTCCAACGAGCCTTTGGGAAAACTCACTTCTCTCTAATAACTTAAATAACGACTCTGAGGACGAGATGTCCCTCCAACAGAACCAGAACTAAACCGTTCAGAAAGAGATCTAAACCGTTCAGAAAGAGAGCTAAACCGTTCAGAAAGAGAGCTAAACCGTTCAGAAAGAGATCTAAACCATTCAGAAAGAGATCTAAACCGTTCAGAGCCAGATCTAAACCGTTCAGAGCCAGAACTAAACCGTTCTCCTCTTGAACTGTGAGCGTACGCCCTGGAGCCTGGAGACGTGTGAGACATAGATCTGGAGACGTAGAATCAGACGATGGAAGCTGCTCCTGCATTACAGCTTCATAATCTAACGTGACATTTCTCTGAAGCCCAGAGGGACCTTCTCTCTCTCTCTCTCTCTCTCATGGTTCCATCTCTGCTGAGGTCAGAGGTCAGTGGAGGAAACACCTTCCTCTCAGGTGAGAGATGCTGCGACCAGCTCCTCCACCCCAGAGCATTAGACACCCATGATACACGGTACGAGGACGTATTTATACCAGTTCCAGTTGAGAAAGGTGTAATCAGAGTCCAGTGACACTGCTGAGGTTAATGGATGACGTGGACGGATTCATCTGTTAAACTGCAAACAACATCTAGACTGTCTGAGAATCACAAATGCCAGCATGTCATAGTCAGACACAGATCTGTAACACTCAGATAGTATTTACAGCCTAATCTAACAATGTGCAACAGATGACACGTTAGGGCGCGTGTGTGTGTCAGGATCAGATCTGTGGTGAATTAACATTGAACTGAACTGAGACAGATTTCAGATTTCTTCTGAGTTGAGGAGATAATTGTGTGTTTTAGGAGCACACGCACACACACACACACACACACACACACACACACACACACACACACACACACGCAGCTTCAGGACCGAGGAGAGCTCTGAGCAGCTTCTCCATCAGACGGAGCTCAGGAAGTCTGAGCGTCTGTTCGGAGGAACAGAAGCGAAAGCCAGGAGGAGAGAGGAGCTGCTGCAGGGATGGAGACATGGACTGGGACGGACTCTGCTGGACCCTGCTGGTCTCTGGTGGACTGGGTGGACTGGGTGGACGGTCTGACCTTGTGCAGCAGGTCCTGGTCGTAGCTGGGCGCTGGAGGCGTCTTGGCCTGGGGCTCCGGCTCTCTGGACTCGTAGCCGCTGTCAGGCTGGATCTCCGGGTAGGAGGAGGTGTAGAGAGCCGAGATGGGCTCCATGGACTCCATCCGCTCCATCCTGCTGCCTGGGCTCCGTCTGAGGAGCTGGAGGAGGAGACAGGAGGGGGAGGGAGAGGAGGAAGAGGAGGAGACTCTCTCTCTCTCTCTCTCTCTCGCTTTAAGCCCCGCCCACTCTGTGATTCACTGCCGCTACTGTCACAGACTGTGTCGTGATGGTTCAGAGAGGAAGAGAGGAGGAGGAGGAGAGGAGGAGGAGGAATAAGAAGTCGTGAGGAGGAGAATTGGAAGAGAGGAGATGAAGAGAAGAGGACAAAGAAAAGGAGAGGAAGAGAGGGAGGAGAAGAAATAGGAGGAAGAGTGGAAGAGAGAGGGAGGAGGGAAAGGGAGGGGAGGAGGAGAGGAGACAGATGAGAAGCAAGAGAGAAGGAGGAGAGAGAGGAGGAGAAGAAAAGGAGCAGGATGAAGCTGTTCAGAGTTCAGTCTGTGACTGCATATCAACATATTTTCAACACAGATATTCTTCATATCTGCAAATCAAACCTTTAAAACATCTTTAAAATGATAGATTTGTGGAGTTGATGTTTGTCGGGTGTGAGCATTGATCCCTGATAGGATAATATTGTATTATAACATATGTTTTCTGCTTTAATTAGATTAGATTCAACTTTCCTGTAGGAGCGGAACTCAAAATGACAATGATAAAAAAGAAAATATGCTCAACATCTCCTGAGGGCTCAGATACGATCAGAGCAGGATGGTTAGACTCCTGAGAGAAGTTCTGCTCCTGCAGGTCCATCCTGCTCCACTAGAGGCTTCTCTGGATCGGGGGGGGGGGGGGGGGGGGGGGGGGGGGGGGGGCAGAGGGAGGAGGACCAGCAGTGTCAGTGCTTCAGCCTGAATGGAGACAGGGTGAGGAGTCGCTGCCAGGGGCCTCGCCTCCCTCGCCTCCCTCGCCTCCCTCGCCTCCCTCGCCTCCCTCGCCTCCCTCGCCTCCCTCGCCTCCCTCGCCTCCCTCGCCTCCCTCAGGTGTTAATGTTTAGCTGCTGGTTAATGGAGGCAGAGCTGCAGTCAGGTCAGGAGTGTGTGAGGAGGCTCAGAGGGAGCACAGCTCCTCCAGCAGGAGTCCACAGCAGTGGTCCGTCGGGAGGTGTGAGGAGCAGAGGAAGAGGTCCAGACCAGTCCAGACATGGATCCAGAGGTGATCGTCATCGTGACTTCAGGTCAGCTCCAGCCTCACACACTCAGCAGCTTCACACTCACTCTCACTAGTATTCATGTGAGAGCAGAGCTTAGACTAGATTAACCTTTACTAGTGAGTGTAATCCACTGCAATCCTGATCAGCAGCGTCATCATACGCAGGGTTTGGAGTTTATAGAATGATTATTTTATGATTAAGAAATGAAGCATTAATATAACTTAAAGTAGTCGGAGTGCAGATTATATCGCAGTAGAGATTTACTGACAAAACAACAACAATAGAATAATAAAATACACCTGCAGAAGCCAGAGGGCTTCCCCGGGTTGTGTGGGATACTGTATAGTCTGCTGTATACAGTATAGTATGCTTTAGTCTGCAGCCATTTTAATGGGTCAGGCCAAACTGAGTTTTAATCCTAGATTCTGGAGCTCATATCAGAGCAGTTCATTCCCTCAGAGATGCTCCACATGTTTGTTTATTAATCAATGTTTCATTCATGTTCTGTGTCGTTGTCAGTGTCCTTCGCTGTCTTCTTCCTGCTCGTCCTGATGCTGCTGCTGGTTTTCTACCGGAGGGATCCTCTGTGCTGCAGGCAGCTCCAGCTAGTGAGGCACACACACACACACACACACACACACACACACACACACACACACACACACACAGAGTCGCAGCTGAACTCAGAGCTGATAGCAGGGGTCAGACTGTGTTTGCCAGAACACTGAAATATTTGCTTCACTCTGGGCAACGACTCCAAAAATAATTATACAACAAGAGACAAACTGTGTCTGACGCCTGGTCCTGTCTCTCACTGAGGGGATAGATAGATAGATAGATAGATAGATAGATAGATAGATAGATAGATAGATAGATAGATAGATAGATAGATAGATAGATAGATAGATAGATAGATAGATAGATAGATAGATAGATAGATAGATAGATAGATAGATAGATAGATAGATAGATAGATAGATAGATAGATAGATAGATAGATACCTCTATCTATAGATACATTTAGAAAGATAAACTGGAACTCAGATGATAGAGTGATGAGAGCGACCCACTAACACTCTGGTATGTCTCCTGTTGGTGGTTTGAAGGTTCTCCTGTCTCCCTGTGCTTCCCATCTTCCTCAGGACCCTCCTCTTCACTTCAGCAGCCGTCACTCTCTGATCAGCCTGGTCCAGGTCCAGGTCCAGGCCCCGCAGCGAGTCGGGCCGGGCCCGGACGCCGCCCAGGCACAGGTGCATCATGGGAGCTCCCAGCCTGCAGGACCACAGCTGCAAACAGCTGGCATGGCCTCACCCCAGTCTCCCTGTGTGTGTGTGTGTGTGTCTGTGCGTGCGTGTGTGTGTGTGTGTGTGTGTGTGTGTGTGTGTGTGTGTGTGTGTGTGTGTGTGTGTGTGTGTGTGTGTGTGTGCGTGTGTGCAGTTCCCCAGCAGGCTGTTCTTCATCGGTAAACCAGACGCCTGCTGCCTGAGCCCGGCTGCTCTGCCTCGCCTGCCGACCTACGACAGCGTCCGGCGGAAAGACGTCCACGTCCTCAGAGGATACGCCGAGGTGACCCACACACACACACACACACACACACACACACACACACACACACACACACACACACACACACACAGAGTTAACAGACTGAATCCAGTCTCTCAGAGTTCCTCATTATTAATTGATCAGAATCAGAATGTACTTTATTCTGTCATTAAAAGTTATGTGTGGGTACTCGAGGAGACATACAATAATAAAGTATATTTTTAAAAAAATTATTGTTAAGTGTAAGCAAAATCTGCTGCTGGACAGAATAATCACTTTCATTTTTACCTCATCTGACAGAAGTGTGTCACACTGAACTCCTTGTTGGTGTTTCCCTCGACCTCAGAGTTAACCCACTTAGTTAACCTCCTAGTTAACCCACTTTTTAAAGCCTTGTTTGACAGAGCACATTCCACATGCTGAGGTTGGGTTAATGATCGACGAGCTGCTGCTCATAACTAGTCACATCGTAGTTAGAGATTAGATCCAAACCGATGAGGCGTGAACTGTTTAGCCCAGTTTCCTCTGTCCAGATGTTCTCATGTTGCGTCTCCCTCTGCTCCAGCCTCCACCTCCCTATGAGGAGATCCTCCCCCAGCCCTGTCACCTCCTACCTGAGGCCCTGTTCCCCCCTGGCCACACACACACCTCCTCCCCCTCCTGAAGTTCCACAGGACCTGGACTCCTGCTGCCCTGCTCACAGCAACAGGTGTCTGTCCATCTGAGGAGGAGGAGTAGGAAGAGGAGAAGGAGGAAGAGGAGGGACAATAACATCAGCGACAATAAAACACAACAGGAAGGAGGAAGCCTATTGATGGACATTTGTCAACCATGGATGTATTATCAGACCCCATTGACCTGCATCAGCTGACCACTATCATCTCCTCCTCTAAATCTTCGACCTGCCTCCTTGACCCGATTCCGACCAAGTTGTTAAAGGAAGTGCTGCCTTTAATCGCCACCTCCTTACTTGACCTCATCAACATGTCCATAACAACAGGTTACGTTCCTCTTACGTTCAAAGTCGGAATAATCAAACCCCTCCTCAAGAAAGTCCCTTGATCCAGGAACTTTAGCAAATTACAGACCGATCTCTAACCTCATCTTCATCTCAAAAATCATTGAGAAGATCATTGCCAACCAGCTCTGTGAACACCTCAATAACAATAGTTTATTTGAATCCTTCCAGTCTGGTTTTAGAATAAATCATAGCACTGAGACTGCACTGGTTAAAGTCACTAATGACCTCTTCATGGCGTCTGACCAGGGTCTCATTTCAGTGCTTGTCTTGTTAGATCTCAGTGCTGCTTTTGATACGGTCGACCACCAGATCTTACTAAGGAGACTGGAATATCAACTTGGAATTAGAGGCACTGCTTTAGACTGGTTCCGGTCCTATCTTTCAGACCGATATCAGTTTGTTTGTGTTAACGATAACCAATCGCCACGTACTAAAGTCAGCCACGGGGTTCCGCAAGGATCTGTGCTCGGTCCAGTTCTCTTCTCTGTATATATGCTCCCTCTAGGTGATATCATCAGGAGTCACTCTATAGATTTCCACTGTTATGCTGACGACACTCAGTTATATCTATCTATCAAGCCGGGCGAGCTCAACCGTCTACAGCAGCTTCAGTCCTGCCTTGATGATGTGAAGGCCTGGATGACTAATAATTTCCTCCTTCTGAACTCTGAAAAAACAGAGTTGCTGCTCATAGGTCCTAAACACCTACGCGATTCAATATCTGATGCCATAGCATTACAAGGTAGTTTTGCGACTTCTTCTGCCACCACTGTTAAGAACCTAGGTGTTAGTTTTGATCCAGACCTGTCTTTTAGCTCCCACATAAAATCGATCTCACGGACTGCCTACTTCCACCTCCGCAATATTTCAAAAATAAGACACCTCCTCCCTCTCCATTCAGCAGAACAGCTGGTCCATGCCTTTGTTACCTCCAGGCTGGACTACTGCAACTCTCTACTGGCTGGAAGCTCCAATAGGTCGCTGAGAACTCTGCAGCTCATTCAGAACGCGGCAGCTCGTGTCCTGACTAAAACTAGAAAGAGAGATCACATCTCTCCTGTTCTGGCCTCATTACACTGGCTTCCTGTACCTTTCAGGATCCAGTTCAAAATCCTCCTCCTTGTCTATAAAGGTCTTCATGGTCTGGCACCCTCTTATATCTCAGACCTGATAAAACCCTATTGCCCCACTAGGAGACTTCGTTCTCTGAATACAGGCCTACTTGTGGTTCCAAGAGTCTCTAAGTCTAGATGGGGAGCCAGAGCCTTCAGCTACCAAGGCCCTCTGTTATGGAACCATCTACCAGTTTCAGTCCGGGAGGCAGACACCCTCTCTACCTTTAAGAGTAGGTTAAAAACCCTCCTTTTTGACAGAGCCTACAGATAAATCCAAGATAAGCTGCTATAGGTTGAGTCTGCTGGGGGTCCCCGGCACATTGAGCTCTATCTTCTCTGCCTTCTCTGTGGGTGTGAATCAGGTTCACGTTCCCTCTAGCTTCTCTCTTTCCTCTTGGCCTCTCCCCGTCTGTTTTCCATCTCCTCCTCTTCCTCCCTCTCCTGCCCCTCTCCTTTGTTATCTTTCAATTTATTTTTATTCTTATTTTATTTTTATTTTCATTTTATTTTTATTTTCATTTTTATTTTTTGTTTATATATATATATATATATATATTTTTTTTTTTTAAATTAATTAATTAATTAATTTATTCTTATTTTAATTTTTATTAATATTTTATTTTTTAATTCTTAATTTTCTGTTTATTCTTATTTTACTTTTTCATTTTTCATTTTATTTTTATTATTTTTATTTTCCCTCCCGACTTCCATCAACACTGAGCTGGATCCAGGACCACCTCTACCCGGCTCATCTCACCGCGGTTCCTCCTGCCTGCTACTACTTCAATTCATTAATTTATATCCTGAACTGTTAGCCATCAATAATGTTTTGTTTGTGTCCTCCTGTCCGTCCTGGGTGAGGATCCCCTCCTCTGTCTCTCACCCTGAGGTTTCTCCCCTTTTTTCCCTCTCAGGGTTTTTCTTGGGAGTTGTTCCTCAGCCTTTGCGAGGGTCTAAGGACAGGGGGTTTTTTCACTATGTACACATTGTTGCTCTGCTTGTAAAGTGCTCTGAGATAACAGCTGTTATGATATGGCACTTAAAACAAATAAAAGTTGAAGTTGAAGTTGAAGACCTGGATAGGACGCCACCCCTCTGCCTGCGAGCCGATTTTCCCCCAGCGGCCAACTCTGGTACTGCAACAGAAATCCCACTGACCCAAAAAGCATTTTCCCCATAGACGGCAACAGTAAAGACGGCTGTAAAACTGTTATTAGCTATTTAATTGGCTAGGTTTGCAGTTTAGGCCTTTGGATGTGTATTGCAAATGCAATTGCAATGTAGTTCATTTCATCAGGGTTAAGAAAACCTCTTTCTAGTAAATATTCAAAGAAATATGTACAACCATGACATATATGTTTATTTAATGTGACACTGTACGTCATTAATCATAAACATTTATTAGTACTAGTGTAAGATTGGACACTACATAGCCGGCTTGCCATGTGTGGCGCAGCTATGACATCATAAAAAGTGCGGCGCGGTGGCTGCTGGGAGTTGGAGTTGTTGGAGTTGTGAGAGAAAAGCGTGAAACAAACGGTTGAGTGGGCACCGACAGTGTCTGTTCCTGAGTTTCTGTCATAAGTAGAAGCCAGAAACCTTTGATGCTACATCAGCTTAGTGGCGACCCTGTCTCTGTCTGCGGTGACGCTCCCAGAGCAGACCAGAGCACTCCAGTAGTCTCTGTCAGCCTCCCAGCACATCACCAGTGGCAAACAGGAGTAACGCTGTGGTCCGTGAATACCTTTATCTTGCTGGTCAACTGCTAGAGGAATAAGAATAAGATACAGTGAGACGTGTCAACTGAAAACTACGTTGAAATATACGATTTCCACCGGAATCCTCTGCGTCAAACGGATAAGTTTTATTTATGCGGGTATCAATTGTGTTTCCGGGTACGGGGTGTAGTGTGCGCATGCGCACCTGTGTCACTAGAAATTCGTACGAAAACGTACAAATTTTTGGTCTCTAGATTACGTACTTTTCCATACGAATTAGTCATGAGAACCCGTTGAACTACGAGACTATGATAACTATACGGTGTCATGATTCCTGAAACATTTTATATTTGTTTGTGTGTGTTTGTACTTGTTTAAAATGGTGTTCTGAGAAGATGGATTCTCTCAACGTCTGGACATTCTTGCACTGAAGCCTCTGACTGATTGTTTCACACAGATTGGATTAAATCCCATCTTCTAAATGCTTCCTGCTATCAGAAATTATTTAATAGACTGACATACTTCATCCATCCATCCATCCATCCATCCATCCATCCATCCATCCATCCATCCATCCATCCATCCAGAAAACATTACAATAGATAAGGTAGTTTACAAAGTTCATCAAAATACATGAAGGACAGAGAGAGGAGAAACGATTTTAGGCTTTTAAGTTTATTATTTCAGGACAGCAGATATAAAATAAAGTAGGCAACACAAAAACAGTGAGAACAATTTATCTTTCCATAGTCTCATTTTTGAGCCTCGCAGCTCTAAGTGGTGAGGCTTTTGTTTGTTTGTTTATTTGTTTGTTTGTCTTTCAGTTCATCCAACTTGTGTTGGTTTAGCTCCCAGAAACCTCTCAAACAACATTTCATCCGTCAAAACAGCCAAATGTTCTCCATCTTCAGCCAGAACCTCAGCTAGCAGTTGGTGTTATTTATATATAACTATAAATACATAAATAAATAATAATAAATAAATATTTGGCTGGAGCAACTCAGTCACATCAGCTGAAACGCTGACGTTGTGTTGTGCATGGTCACATCAAATTAAAATTCACTTTACTGATCATATCTGATATATATGGAGAATTCCTTTTCACTACACAGTGTCCTTGCAGAGAGACTGAATGCCTTCAGGCTAGCGTAGCGCTACACACTTCCTGTGGTGGCCTTTCTCTGACTCTGCTCCTAACTGAGATGATGAGGTAGTTCCCCTCAGATCATTAGGACACGCCAGACGATCTGCAGTAATGCTCGAACAGATCTGATTCAACTCATGTCAACAACACCTGATCATGTCTAGCTAATGTCGTGTTCAACTTTATGCTGATGACACTGTCATGTATCCATCCCAATCTGACTTGTCACTAACACCTTCTTCTCTTCAGTCTGACTTCTTTAACTGTAATCAACTCAGCTGATATTTTCAAACATCTTATGACTAGACTCTGAACTCTCTTCTAAAGCTCCTATTAATCATATTTCATGTCAAGTCAACTTTGGTCTGAACATGTGTTACTCTTCTGTTTTTCCTTTGAGGTATGGAAGAACCTTACTCCCCAATTTATACTGACCATACATCAAAATGCTCATTCACTTGCTAACTGCAAAAAGTCAGTTTAAAAAAAGAGAAAAAAGAAGAAAAACAAGAGAATATATTCATGAGGTGAGTTTTCTCTTCTGTCTTCTCTGTCAGTGAAAGGCAAATTTACCGATACAGATATGATCATGACATCATGATGAACTCTGGACTTTGACAACTTTCCAAGGCAGACCTGTACATGTAGAGGATGGTTATGATGGTGATAAATGAATAAATCTGTCAGAGCTCCACCTTCACCTGGTTCACTTCAGTCAAACCAGGAAACTGAGCTCTTCCTGTTTGATCAGAGGCTCAGACTGAAGACGAGACGATCCCGTTCACCTTCAGACCAAATCACTAGTGAGTGAGTTCAGCCAGAGGAGGAAGAAGAGGAACCAGCAGCACTGCAGCTTGGACCTGCTGAAGGTGAGTTGGACTCCACACAGTGAGGAAGAGGAGGGAGCAGAGCCATGACTGACTCTACCTTCTGTCTGTTCTCAGCTTCAGTCGGGGACAAAATGTCTTCCAGGTCAGAGGAGGAGCTCCAGTGTCCCGTCTGTCAGGAGGTCTTCAAAGATCCTGTCATTCTGTCCTGCAGCCACAGCTTCTGCAGAGACTGCATCAAGAGCTGGTGGAGACAGAATCCATCACAGCAGTGTCCAGTCTGTAAGAGAAGATCTTCAAGAGATGAACCACCTGTAAACCTAGCGTTGAGGAATCTGTGTGAAGCCTTTCTACAGATGGAGCCTCGTTCCTCAGGAGAGAGATGTTCTGCAGATCTCTGCAGTCTGCACTCTGAGAAGCTCCGTCTCTTCTGTCTGGACCACCTGCAGCCAGTGTGTTCAATCTGCAGAGATTCAGAACAACACACCAACCACAGCTTCAGACCCATCGATGAAGCTGCACGACAACACAAGAAGAACCTCAAGGAAACTCTGGAGTCCTTACAGGACAAGCTGAAGGTTCTTCAAGGAGTGAAAGAGAAGTTTGAACTAACAGCTCAACACATAAAGAACCAGGCCCGGAGCACAGAGAGGCAGATCCAGGATCAGTTCAAGAAGCTTCACCAGTTTCTGGAGGAGGAAGAGGAGGCCAGGCTGGCGGCACTGAGGGAGGAAGAGGAGCAGAAGAGTCAGAGGATGAAGGAGCAGCTGGAGGCTGTGAGCAGAGAGATGGCAGCTCTTTCAGACACAGTCAGAGCCACAGAGCAGCAGCTGAGAGCTGGAGACCTCTCATTCCTGCACAGCTACAAGGCTGCAGTGGACAGAGTCCAGCAGCGCCCCCTGCTGGAGGACCCACAGCTGTCCTCAGGAGCTCTGATAGACCAGGCCAAACACCTGGGCAACCTGGCCTTCAACATCTGGACCAAGATGGAGCAACTGGTCTCCTACAGTCCTGTGATCATGGACCCAAACACTGCTTATCCTTGGATGCTCCTGTCTGAAGATCTGACCTCTGTGAAAAAAGGAGAGGAGTGGAAACAACTTCCTGACAATCCAGAGAGGTTTGGAGAATACCATATTGTCCTGGGCTCTGAGGGCTTTAACTCAGGGACTCACAGCTGGGATGTTGAGGTTGGAGATAGTCGATGGTGGTTAGTGGGTGTGTTAGCAGAGCATGTTGACAGGAAGGGAGACAATGAAGTCATTAAATCTCGATTGTGGAGAATGTACCAGGAAGGTAAATACAGAGCATGGTCACCATCAGGAGGTCTTTATTTAGAAGGTCAGAAGAAGTTGAAGAGGATCAGAGTGAAACTGGACTGGGACAAAGGAGAGCTGTCGTTCTCTGATCCTGACACTAACACACACATACACACCTTCACACACACTTTCACTCAGAGGATGTTTCCATTCTTTAACTCCAGGGATAATCTGAAGGTTTTACCTCAGAAGGTCAGTGTGAGCGTGTCAGAGAACAGTTAGAGACAAAGAGGACGACGAGGTTCATGATGTGTTTCTATCGGAGCAAACAGTCTGAGTTAAACCAACATGTTTCTGTCTCTTTTATTCTGCTTTCATCTTATTTACTTTGACACTGATATCACAAATATTTCATGTATTTTATCATATTTCATGTTACAATCATGGTTGCGTGACTGTTTCTGAACAGTTACATTTGACATTGATGAAATCCTAAATTGTCGCTTTTTACCATTTTACCATTTGTCTCTAATTCCCATTCTTCATTTTTCAACACGTTTGACAAGAACCGTTCCATTTGACTTCCAAAATCTGGTTTGTTTGTCATTCTTGTAATAATAACAATAATAACACTCTTAGAGCAGGTTGATCTGAAGAAGGAAAGAAGGAATGTTTATTTCACTGTATTTTCTTATCATTGCTCAGATCAAACAAACTTTACTTTAAATCCTAAACTAGATGATTAAAGTTTCCATGTAACACAGGTAAACATAAAATTCTCCAGATTCATGTCATCATTTATATTTGATGAAATAAAGTTGTGATGGCTGATACTGATTATGATAGTTTCTTTCATAATATTTTGCTCAATGTCTCACGATGAGATGCACGCTCCTGCTGCAGCCCTCAGAGGCATCACTCTCATTACGCCAATCCTGATTGGCTGCTCCATCCGTCCCTGGTGGTCCGGTCCACCCTAAGTTGCTCATGCAGACGGTACCTCATAATTCAAACACGTCTTCCAACTTGGAGCATATCTTGCGTCCAGGCTTGATAAACTGTCCACAAAGATCTAACTTTGTTTCTGTCACTGGGCGCTACTAGCATTGGAAATGTTCCTGCTTTGTCAGTCACACCAGACCAAAGTCAGTGCTTTCCTCGCCTCTCCATGGCCTGGTCAGCACTGTCCTCAACGCCCCACAACGGTGCTTTTAGCACCATTGATGATTTCTTGTGCTCTTCTTCACGGTGCAAAACGTGGTAATTGCCTCCACTCCCAGCTTGCAAGCTTGTGAGGAATGGCGGCTAGAACACCTCACACCAGAGGGCTCAGAGACTCCTGGGCTTGTCCCTGTCACTGTGGGAATAAGATTTTGCACATGTATCCACACCAGGTCTGCTCGAGTTGCTTGGGGCTGGAACATGCCCGGCTAGTAATCGACGTCCCTGATCTCCCGGATCTGGACTATGAGGATGATGGCTGTGCAGCCTGTGCCCGCCATCACCTCTCTGGATGGGAGCAGCATAGCACCTTCTCCTACCCCAAGCTTGAACATGCTCGACGTGTGAACATGCTGCTGCCTGGCTGGGCATCCCTTGGCCCGCTGTTGTAGCTGAGACCACTAGCTCCCGCTATGAGGGGAAGAAATTGCCAGAAGTGCGACGAAGCAGCTTGGCCCCGTCTTCCCAGAGCTGCTGGATGAAATTGCATGCTTGTGGAGAGACCACCCTTACAGCAGGGAGCCCCATTCATTGTGTCTCGTCCTTCGACTCTGAGGTGATGGAGAGCCTAGGTCTGCCCCACATGCCTCCGATGGAGCCACTTGTTGCTGCGCACCATCACCCGCGCACGTCAATGGGTACACAAGGAGTACCCATTGTAGTGTGGACCTCCAGCTGTCTCACATACATTTTCTCCCTGAAACATTTCCTTCCGTCTCTCATGGGTCACCATGTCCTGGTGAGGACAGACAATACAATGATAGTGGCCTACATCAACCGTCAAAGAGGGCTTGGGTTCAGTTACACATGCTGGCATGCAAACTGATCCTGAGGAGCTGCAGTCGTCTCCTCTCCCTGAGAGCACCGCACGTCCCAGGTGCCCTGAACACAGGCGCAGACCTGTCGACGGGCACGCCAATATATGGGGAGTGGACTCTGCACCCACAGGTTCTGTAATGATTTGGTTCTGGTACAGCCGTGCCGCAGTGCACCCTGTTTTACACTCTGCATAGCAGAGTGGAGAGTGTTTGAGTGGTAGGGTCACAAAAACAGCCACATCCCTTTTCAGTGTCTGGTGGGTGGGTCTGGGTCTATCACAAAGCAGTGCCTATCCCACTGGGGTGGGACTGCTGGGCCTCTTTATTAGAGGCAGAACATATTTGAGATTGGTGTCTAGGCTCTGACCTCATCACTCCCTGCAAGTATGAATACATGAGAAACTGGGGAGTGATGAGCGAATATATAAGAACCCCCCCGTCAGAGCCTGCAGGTGGATGCTGGAGCGGTGGTGGCGCTGAATGAACTAGCAGCAACATGTGAGCAACGTGGGCTCTGGCAAGCAGAGGGGGAGATGGGAAATTCCGTAGTTGTATTTCATATTGAGCAAACTTGATTCACATTGGTAAGAATTTGTTAAAATAAATTATCTTAATCTCTTAGTTATGTCAAATATTTTCAATTTCATTTTTCTTGATACAGGAATGAGTCAGCAGACTGCATATTTCTATCATGAGCTCATGATTTGAAGTGTAACTTGACTAAGTTGAGTCAACTCATCTTTTTTTACAGCTGCAGCTGAGAACCATGAAGCAACCATCACTACATGTTGATCTGCTCACTGAAAGTGACCATCTATGAGCTGCTTTTAAATGGGGTTAAGCAGCAGCTTAGCCAGTGACTGCCTCAGCCTGATGACTGTGACTGTGGACAGGGAAGTGCAGGGCGGACAGTGCAGAGTTAATCTGCAACCAGAACAAACACGGTTTGTTTTCACCTGAAGAAAACCACCTGGACTGACTCGAGACAGAAGCAAGAGTGGAAGACGCAGACCAGGAGACAACGAAGCTGCTCAGTAGCCTCCGGTCTCAGTCGTTCCTGTGGGCAGAGCAGCTTTTTGTTCAGCTGCAGTTTATTCTGCTCCATCCAAGCAGACATGGAGGACACACAACCAGCTGCTCCACCCTCAACTCCTCAGCTCCTCTCATCCTTCATCCTGAGCAGCACCACGAGGTACCAGGCGGCACCTTCCCTCCCCCAGAATACCTCAGACCTGCTGGGAACAGGAACATGGAAAACTGATCCTGGACAACATGCTTCACTCAAACACTGTTGAGGGGAAGCTGTGATAACGTGACTCAGTTAAAGGAGTCAAACCTGTAACTGTACTAACGCAGTCAGGACCCAGATAGTGGACAGGACTCAGTCATGAAGCCCCCTGTGGTCAGAGCGGGTACTGCACCCACAACATGCCAGTTGACTGGCTCCAGCTGAAGTCTGAGTACCCTGACACAAATCAGCCATATCTAAAACTAAAATCTCACATATCAAGCTTCAAAAAAGATTATTCAATTCAATTAGAAATGTAATACTTGGGAAGGAAATTAAATATCTTTTCAAGGCCTTAAATTATGATTGTCAAATGTAAAACTTTCAGGTTCTTAGAGCCCTGCAGGTACCCTGGAAGTACAAGCACCAAATGATCTGGAAGTTGCTGGAAAAAAGGATGAATCCAAAATGTCATATTGAAAATGCATTGTTAATATAAAACTTTAATAATGTACATACAACATTTAGTTCATGACAGTGAAACGTCTCAGGGACCAGTGGCTGTGATGTTGTTGGGACACAGATGTGAAGAGGAAGAGGAGGTCCACCAGAGAACCTGGTCAGCTTCAGTCTCTCAGAGCTCTGAAGATCAATCATTCAGGAAGAGGTGGAGCTCCCAGCCCCGTCTACACCAGCTCCACCAGCCGGAACTTGCCCTCCTGTTTGAGCGGCATCACGTTGATGAAGGTCTTGTAGAGCACGGCTCCTTTGGGCAGTTTGGGGATCACCTGCCGGGCCTCCTCGCTGCGAGGCAGCGGGATGAACACCTCCTTGGTGAAGTGGACGTGTCCGTCCTCCAGAGCGTACAGCGTCTTGTTCCTCCCTATTCCCACCTGAGGAAGGTGGCAGGTCACATGGTCAGAGCCTGCTCATGTTCACAGCATCCCAGCAACGCTTCAGACAGACAGACTCACATGAGCTCCAGGGTGGTACCTCACCATCCTCCTCTGGGTGGCCAGGATGTTTCCAGCATGAACAAAGTTTCCTTGACAGCAGAAGACGACAAACTTCATCACCTCAACTTCTCTAAACAGGTTTTCAGACAGCTCCTCTTCCTCATTGGCTCAAACAAAGACCAGGCCGGAGACTGGTTTTAACACACCTGTGTGTGGGAACTATGCCACAGCACTTATTTTATGGTTTTTGGACATGCTTTTGTTTGTTATGAATATGAGAAGATATCTGTCCTTACTCAGGGACAGTCCTGAGTGACCTGAGAACATCCTACCAATATATACATGAACAGATTAGACCCACTTCATCACTATATCAGGCCGCTTTAGTTTGAACCCAGGACTTAAAAATCTGGTAAACTACACTTGGCTCTGGGGATTTTCCTTCAATTCTAAACTTGCTGAAAAGAGAATTCACCAGCTTTAATCTCTGAAAAACAAAGTTACAATCTGGACACAAGTGTGTGCCTGTTGAGTGACTCAGGGAGCAGCCAGAGTGGCGGGCTCGGAGGATGCTGCTCTCACCGTCCTGCTTCTTGTAGCCGTATCTCTTTCCCGGGCTGTTTCCTCCCAGGTTCTTGGAGCTGGAGCCGCTCTTCTTCGACGCAAACCTGACGGTCTCCAGCAGCGAGGCCTGACCTGGGACCAGCAGACCTGAGGAGACAGCACACACACACACACAGACACACACACACACACACACACACACACACACACACACACACACACACACACACACACACACACACACACACACACACACACACACACATCTGATTTACTTACTGTCAGGTAGTTCAACATAGAGCACCTGGACCTGGTCGAGCCACAGACCTGTGTGTGTGGATGAGAAACTTCTCTGAGCCCTCAGGGAGGTTCACAGTGGCAGTTCGAGTGTGTGTGTGTGTGTGTGTGTGTGTGTGTGTGTGTGTGTGTGTATGTGTGTGTGACATCCAGCCACTCACACATTAAACCAGCACGTGCACTAACACGTTACGTCACGACCAGAGACAGTGGCTGGACACTGAGGTCTCGTCCCTCTCCTGAGAAATGTTTAAATGAAAAATAAATGAAATATTTTCTGTTAAATTCACTTCTTACCTGCCCGGCTCCGCAGCACCAAGGACGCCAGCGCCGCCATGTTGGAAACTAATGACGCATTCTACGTCACATCCGGAGCTTCATGATGCATTCACGTTCTCCTTGTAAAACTTACAGTGAATAAAATGACTGACCACAATTCATCTAATTACAAAAGACATACATAAAAAATAATGTAACGTCAATTTAATCACTTAATGAACATTATAGGTTGAATTAGTTTCATAAGAGAGTGTCCTTTTTGCGATGTGTGTGGATAAATGTGGGAAAGGTAAATTTACTGATTGTTCCTGGAACGTGAACGCAACATCGCGGTAACCCGGGAAATCAAAGGAGCGGCGGAGCCTCGACAGAGAAGAGAAAACAAAGTGAGAAGCTTTAAATCATCTTTAACCTCAGCGAGGAACCACAACGACGAGCAGAGATCAGCATCAATGTTCTACTCATCACGACTCAGTTCACTCAGCTCTGTAAGAATCACTCGCAGTAGGTGTAAAGACAGAAGGAGCTACGAGCTAACCTGCAGCGAGTCTGGAAGCTGGAAGCTCCGTTTATAAAGAGGTTTATAACACAGATAAACTTTATAAAGCTTTAATTTAAGTCTAATCCAAACCTCTGATTGGGGAAAGTTATGAGTGAAAAGTCATTTATCCAAGAAGCAGGACTCAGAGCGATCATAGCAGCGGGTTGTTGTTGTTTGTCCTCATCAGGTGAAAACAATGAAGGCTACAGTCAGTCCAGAAACACGACGATGATGATGATGATGATGAAGATGACGATGATGATGATGATGATGATGATGATGATGATGATGATGATGAATAAGGAGGATCACAGATGTCCTCCTCCTTTAGTCTGGGCTAGAGACAGGACGAGGAGAGCTGCTACTCCTCCATGCTGATAGAAACCAGCCGAGGAGGTCTGGGCTTCAGGTTGATGTCCTCAGAATCCCTGAATGTCTTATTTATCAGTATCATTTTGTTTCTAACATTTCAGTTTGTAGTCCAGCTGTTTCCAAATAATG
>CM055207.1:928962-936462 GCA_029224185.1 Karalla daura | reverse complement strand
ATCAAACACAAAATGTAGACATGCACAGGTGCAATGGAATGCTTCAAATCTGTCTCTCTCTCCACCTGTCTGTCTGCCTGTCTCTGTCTCCTGTCGCTCTCTCTCTGCCTGTCTCTGCCTGTCTCTCTCTGTCTCTGTCTCTCTCTCTCTGCCTGTCTGTCTCTGCCTGCCTGTCTCTCTGCCTGCCTGTCTCTCTTCCTGTCTCTCTGCCTGTCTCTCTGCCTGCCTGTCTCTGTCTGTCTCTCTGCCTGCCTGTCTCTCTGCCTGTCTCTGTCTGTCTCTCTGCCTGTCTCTCTGCCTGTCTCTCTGCCTGCCTGTCTCTCTGCCTGTCTCAGGCCTATCAGCAGTGCTCCAGCCACCAGGAGCAGCTGTCTCTCCTGTCTCACCTCCTGATCCGTCGAGGAGAAGGTGTCACCTCCACCAGCCGCCGGGTCGGGCCAGAGCTCTCCAAACGCATCCTGCTCCTGATGACCTCCTCAGACCCCGAGCACGTCCTGGACTCCAGCGCCTGAAGACCTGGAACCTGGAAGACCTGGAAGACCTGGAGGCCCTGGATCTGAAACCAGGAGGACCTGGATCTAAAGAAAGATCTAGATCTGAAACCCATGAAGATCTAGATCTGGTAACAAGCTGCTAAATTTCAGTTTTTGTAAGATCTTAAAGTTTTATCAAAGTTTTTTTTAAGTCCAGCACCAAGAAACAATTTCAGAGTAAAGTCTTGAAGGAATTCGTCTTCTGTCCTCATCCTCCTGGCTGGAGCCTTCACACTCGTCCATCAGAGCTGCAGAACCACAGAACGTTCCATAGTCGCAGTGAAGAGGTTGTCAGGAGCATCATGTCACCTGGAGATCTGCTGATCTGATAGTCATGAGCCATGGAGGAGCTGCAGGTCCAGACTGATGAGTGGAATCTTCTCAACTTCACGTTTGTCACGAGTCTGTGGGTGACGAGCTTGAAGAGTGCAGAACTTCACCTATAAGTGAGAACAAATCTGTTTCTGAGTTCTGTCTGTTTTTATTTTCCATCTTTTTTAGTGTCTGAATTCTGGAAAGAATCAAAGCAATAAAGATTCTCAGTTTGTGAGGAAACGTCCAACCTGAATATCGTCCGTTTGTGGCTCAGAGTCTGTTGATAATGTCACGCTCTGTCTCTGCTCAGAGCTGGCTCCTTTCATGCTGATCTGGCAACCACAAGCAGGCTTGATGCTGATTGGCTGTCTCGCCTGTCACTCACATGATTGAGACAGAACAGAAACCTGGAAGATCCTTCAAAGGTAGAGTCACTTCTATCCAAAGAAAACAAAGTGTTTACAGGTCACGTTGTGGTCATTTCTAGTATTAAAAGGAGTGTTTCAAAGTCAATGGAAGATACTGAGATGAGTGGAAATGTGAGTTTAAAGCGAAGCCTCTCCTCCAGCTCTGTTCTGGTCGCTCCAGACGACAGACTCCAGCTCATCAGCCACACACTTCCTCCTAAAAACTGCCAAAAACCCAGAATGAATCCCAGATTCCAGGAAGTAAGACCTATCAAATGCTAGAATAGGAGTAAACTATGAGTGAGCTGTCCATGGACCATCACGCACACACACACACACACACACACACACACACACAGATGTTGAGATGGCAGCTTCTAGTCCAGGCTGGTCGCGTTTCCTCAGGTAGCAGCGCTGCAAGAGCAGAGCCCGGGCCTCGTCCCCGCCCTCGTCCACACCCTGGTCCTGGTCCTGGTCCTGGTCCTGGTCCTGGTCCTGGTCCTGGTCCTGGTCCCCGTCCCCGCCCTCGTCCCCGTCCCCGTCCTTCAGAGAGGAGGCAGCTGGGGCCAAACCAGGAGACGGACGTGTCTGAGGGTGACCTCGGCTGCTGAGGGAGACGGGGTTTCATGTGGGGGAACGTGGGAACAGGCGGAGCGAGGCTGTCTGCTGATCTAAGATCTGCACTAGAAGATTCTGTTTGATGCAGCAGACACACGTAAGCAGTGGCATTTACCCCTCACTGAGGAGAGGACGCTCAGGCGGGTTGCAGAATCTGATATTTTTACTCAGAAAGCCAGAAAGTGTGTGAGGATCCTGTTCGACCTTCGCTGTATCATTCTACCAAAAACAAAGACCCATAAAGGAAACATCTGCTTCACAGCCAGAGGAGAAAAAACAGAACACGATGAGAATCTGAAATCCAGCGTCACTAAGACAGACGTGCAGCTGTGCTCTGAAGGTTTGATACTCAGACTAAATGTGAATCATGTTCTCAGCCTCCTCAGACTTCTCATGTCACATCTGACCACAAGCGAGGCTGTCCTAACCAGTCCCCCAGCTCCATGAATGAATACAGGAACAGACGTGTCAATGCTTTCTGCTGATGCAGTGTGAGAGTTTAGGGTCACAGATCAGTCAAATGATACGTCTCAGTGAACGTCGCTGTGAAGAAGCTTCATTTGTTCTGCAGTCTGTGTTGACTTTGTTAAGAGTGTGCTTTATATAATAAGACGTCTCAGGACGCGTAATCCCGGCTTTTATGTGTTGCTGTGTGTTCAAAAAGACCCGACTCTGAATTTTAAAGATCAATGGAAAAGTTGGGATTAGGCACGAATTAAGACAAAGACACGTCGTAAACCTGCAGAGATGAGAGGGAGGAGGGTTTAGACCCGAGAGAGAGAGAGAGAGGGGGAGGGGGGGGGGCGAGAGGGAGAGAGAGAGAGAGAGAGAGAGAGAGAGAGAGAGAGACAGAGAGAGAGAGAGAGAGAGAGAGAGAGAGAGAGAAAAAAGAGACAGACATAGAGAGGGAGACGGAGAGAAGAGAGAGAGTTTCTGTGAGGTTTTCACTCCAGGCAGAGGCTGAGCAGATGGATCTGAAGCATCCAGCACTCAGACCTGGTCAAAAGACACACACACACACACACACACACACACACACACACACACACACACACACACACACACACACACACACACACACACACACACACACACACACACACACACACACACACACACACAGCAGCTTCCTGCAAATGTGCTGAACATGGGGTGAACCTGAACCTGGAGCTCTCCCAGTTTAAAGCCTCCACTCACCTCCAACAGGTTCAATTAGCAGCATGTGTAACGTGTTAAACAGAACATGCCTAATTACATGTTACTCTCCTCGAGACGTACGAGTCACGCGTCTCGGCAGCCTCTCCATGTTGCTGAACGTCAAGAACACACTCACTAATTAGTGGAAGGTGTAAATCAGTCTAATCAGGCTGGTGTGTGGACATATGGAGCTCTGAGCTGAGAGCAGTGGGGCCGGGCCTGGCTGCAGTTAGCCTGCCCGGCCACTGGGGGGCAGCATGGCGCCACTGAACCAACACGTGTTCGGGGGGCGAGGTAGAAAAACGTCAGGATGTCAGGATTTTGCAGCCTGGATGAATTATCAGGCAGGCAGAAAATGTCTCCTGTAAACCAAAGGATGGAGAAAGATAAATATGCACCAGGAGAAAAAAAACTGCAGTAGATTTTGACAAATGGCTGGTCTATAAGTTTGGGAGGATTTGTCTCCGTGCTGTGAGATAAGGTTCCAGAGTGAAGGGCGTGTCAGCCCGCTCCCATCCTCTGCTGGTCGCTGTGTGTCAGGAGGTGAGGAAGGTCTCTGAGTCCTGCTGCCCAAGCCCATTAAACATGGATGATCATGAGGTGTGATATAATGTCAGGCTGGGGGGGATCACCCCCCCCCCCCCCCCCCATCTCTCTCTCTCTCTCTGTTTGCTGCTCTGAGAACGTGTGACGCTGTAAAACAAACCTGGAGGCTGCTACCATCAGTCAGCCGGCTCCTCCCTCGTTCATTAACTAATCTCCTCCATGCTCGGGTCGATGATGTCACAGCAGGTGTTTTGCCACTGACGTGGGATGGAAGACGCCCGCTGTGATGTCACTGCCTCATATATGGGCACACGTGCAACAAGCCTGACACTTTGAACCATTCCTTTGTGAATGCCCAGCTCAGCCCGCTGTGTTTTCTCTGAGACTCAGTGGAGAAACATGCTCCCACTAACATGTGATCCCTCCACAGTGACAGGCATGTTCAGGCCTCAGGGCGTTTTGCTTCAAATCAAAAAATACAGTTTTTGCTTCTGCAGCTCCTGCACCAGAAACAGACCACACCCCAACGTTAAGAGCTGCAACGCCACACTATGATTCCACCTCAACAGTGTCCCTGAGAGCATGAGAACCACAGCAGGTGGAGAGGAAGGTGAAGAGTGTGTGACCGCTCAGTTTAATCCTCTAACAGGCGGAGGCAGACACACGGCGGGGCGTCGTCTGCAAACACACTGAGACAGAGATCTAGAAATGTAGAGAAAACGTCTGAGGTGGCAGGTTTGGATCAGGTGAGAAAACTACATCGAGTTCTCTCCTCGTTAGCAGCTGCACCACCCAGTCAGTGCTAATCGCTACATAGTTAGCACCTCAGCTCATCTTCTCAAGTGTTCCCATCACCTCTGGAAACCTGCTGATGGAAGCAGCTCCTTAAGAAAAAACCTCTCAAATGTCACAAAGTGTGATGGAAACACTGTGTTCACATCTCCAGGTCACGTGACCTGACGTAGGGGTCACATGACCAGTTCCCTTCAGACCAGATGGACAGAGGAGGAGACTCAACTGTTTCTACATCTGATTCAAAGATCTAAGAAAACTATGTTCTGGACGTCCATCTTCCTCAGAGTGGAGGACCAGGACCACATGGTACCAGGGTTATTATGGGATGGAGCAGGACCACATGGTACCAGGGTTATTATGGGATGGAGCAGGACCACATGGTACCAGGGTTATTATGGGATGGAGCAGGACCACATGGTACCAGGGTTATTATGGGATAGAGCAGGACCACATGGTACCAGGGTTATTATGGGATGGAGCAGGACCACATTGGACACCTGCAGCAGCATCTGGACGTTGACTGCTCAGAGTCTATGTAACATGAGTTGTGAACTGTCTTTACTACAGAGATCAAACAGAGCTTTAAGACTCAGCCTCCTCCTCTTCTACCATTAACAGTCTTTCCATCGGCTGTTTGACTTCCTCCTCCTCTTCTCGGTCGTTTTCTCCTCTGCCTCTGTAGTTTAAAGAATCATGACCAGCGTGCTAACAGTGGGGAGCGCACCATCAGTCCTGAACACGTGAGGACCAGGACTGTAGGAAGTTGCCCTCAGGCACTTATCAGAGATCAGCTTATACTCTTTAAATCATAATCTTAACTGCGGCTCCGTCGAGGGGAATCTTAAATTCGCCTTTGGAACAGAAGACGTGTTAGCAGCCGAGAGCCTCCGAGGCTACCACCGCACCCATCACATTTCCATTGATCTGCTGTCCTGCCTGGCAGTCTGGCCTCCTCGCTCCTCATCAGCATGCTGCTGGACGCCTCCTGCTTGTTTATCCTCAGAAATCACAATGTGAGCTCTGCCATGAGGGAACTTCTCAGCTCATGGAAAACACACACCCCCAGAGGCCCGAGGCCCCGTCTCCCTCCCCCGGGGAGACGCGAGGAAGGGACGGATCAAACCGAACTCCCCTCCTCCTCCTCCCCACCTCCTCCTCCTCCTCCCCACCTCCTCAATGCTCAGTATTCCAAGCTGCCAACGACAGCGGCAGGGCTGCTCCCCCAGGACCCACCTCCTCTCTCCACTCCTTTCCTCTCTCCTCCCCCACTCTCCTCCCCTCCGCTCCCCTCCCCTCCTCTCCTGTCCTCTCCTCTCCTCTCCTCTCCTCTCCTCTCCTCTCCTCTCCTCTCCTCTCCTCTCCTCTCCTCTCCTCCTCTCCTCTCCTCCTCTCTTATTTATTTATTTTGTAGGTTTTATTAACATTCTGCTCGGCTCCCGTCCTGGCTGCTTTATCCACAGAAACAAATTGGGAATAGCCTTTGATACAGGAGTTGAAAACACTCCCAGGGAGTTCATACAGACACAAGGAGCACAGTTTTCTAATCGCACACAGACAGATTTACACACACACACACACACACACACACACACACACACACACACACATACACACACAAATAAATGGAATCACTGCAAAGATGCATGTGTTAGACACACGCAGACGTCCCAGTGGAGGGAGGATGCTCTCCCTCCTGGTCTCCATCCTGCAGGAGGAGCCTCGCGTTCAGCCTCGACTCCTCGGACGTGAAGAGACCCGCTCCCCACGCTCCTCCCCACACTCCTCCCCATGCTCCTCCCCACACTCCTCATGCTCCTGCAGACGCAGACTGACGGAGCAGCTCCTCGTCTGCCTCTGTGCACCTGCACGATGACAGCGGGGGGGGGGGGGGGGGGGGTCCTCCTCCTCTTCCTCCTCTTCCTCCTCCCAGGGAGGCCAGAGGGAGGATGGGAGGGAAGGATGAGCAAACGTGTGTGTCATTCATCATCTCGTCTTTTCCGCTGGTCTGACTCCTTCTGTCCCCAGTGAGCATCTGTAAACTGAGCTTCAGAGAGATAAAGAGTGGGTGAGGAGGACCCTCACACACACACACACACACACACACACACACACACACACACACACACACACACACACACACACACACAGTTTGAGAGACTTGATGCACATCATTGTAGATAAAAGTATGTTTCTGCTGTAATTATGTCTCAGCTCTGACAGAAAGATCTTTAAACCTCCTCCCAGTCCTGTAAAATCACCCCAGAGCATTTAACCAAAACAAACACAACCGAACGTGTTCTAAATACTGTACTAGCTGCGAGGCTGCCACACCTGGACTCACAAGCAACACTAATACACTAATTACCTGCAGATGACTGTCTGCTCAGTATTAACATCCCTTCATATCCTTTCTAACATTTTATAGATTTCATTCTAATATAACGAAAAAGGCCATCCTATAATATTATATAATATAACAAAATAACATTTATCATATAATGTGTTTTCTTGCAATAAAGAACTGATTTGTTCAGTTTCTGTGTTGTGTTTAACCTGTTGTGGTTGTAGGAGAGACACCTGCTCCTCTGTTGGTTTGAACGATGCTAAAGATGCTCTTTACTTTTAGATTAAAACAGGAAGTGGATTCTGAACTCAAAATCCGCCCTTTCCACCTGCACTCTTCATCGTGACTCTGAACCACCTGCTGAAGCTGAAGTTTCTGTTATGGACGACGGGGAGAGAAAACATCTGCTATCGATGCAGATGTGGAGTGTGGACGTATCGTCCAGACTCACCGCTGCATTTCTGGATGGTATGTACACACATCTGCACATCTGCACAACAACATCTGGACCCTGCCTGTCCTCACATCTGGACCCTGCCTGTCCTCACAACATCTGGACCCTTCCTGTCCTCACATCTGGACCCTGCCTGTCCTCACAACATCTGGACCCTTCCTGTCCTCACATCTGGACCCTGCCTGTCCTCACAACATCTGGACCCTGCCTGTCCTCACATCTGGACCCTGCCTGTCCTCACAACATCTGGACCCTGCCTGTCCTCACAACATCTGGACCCTGCCTGTCCTC
>CM055207.1:913962-923962 GCA_029224185.1 Karalla daura | reverse complement strand
TTATCTGAATAGTGCAGCTCCCAGCGCTTATCAGCCGCTTCGCACTTTATGTCTTCATAACGTCACTGACAAAGAGGCTGAGCGGAGCGGAGCTCCTCTCCAAGGCCACACACACACACACACACACACACACACACACACACACACACACACACAAAGGACTTCTTTCGGCTCCGCCCACAAGATGCTGAATCAGAATCTGAAAATTACCACTAAATCATCCACTAACAGTCGAGGGAATTTGCAGCCCTGGATTCCCATTCATTCCCATTCATTCCCATTCATTTCTCATGGGAGATTTTTCACAGTTTTTCACAAATTATCTCATAAGAAATCTGTATTCTGCTGGGAGGAGCAGCAGCACAGTCAGTCCTATGAAGCCTTCATCATCATCCTCTGGTTCTCCAGTCGAGTCGGAGCACATCCAGAGCGAATCTGAACCGTCTGCGTCGTCCGAGGTCCTCGCAGGACGACGACAGTGAAGATCGATGAAGAAACGAACACAGAGCTTCACCTCGGCCTGAACTGGGAAAAATCACGAGGACTGAGATGAGGCTGCATGAAGAAACATAACTGAAGGATAACTGGATAAGTACTGGAATTACACCTGGAGACCAGCGGAGCTCCTGGTTTGTAGGTAGCTCGTGCAGCAGGTGAAGCAGCTTCTATGGGTCGGTCACAGGTCGTAGTGGTGACATATTGTCAGTGAGTGACGTGTCTTTGCTGCTCTGGGCACAAGGTTTTCCTTAAAAACATGAGCTGCGATGTCGATCTCATCTGTCAGATCTGCTTCAGCTCTCTCGGAGCGGAGCGAGGGAAACGTGTTGGGTAAGCTTGTAAAAGTTGCGGCTTTCACAGGTGAAATCTGTTCATCGTAACAAACAATGAGCCAGGCCCGGAGCCGGGCTGCGTCTATGCTTTAATCCTGAAATCATAAAAGCTGAAAGTGTCTTCAGACGACGTCCTGAAGAGCAGCAACCTGTTTTAGAGCCTCGTAAAACCCACAACAGCAAGCGCTCGCAGTTCCTCTGAAGCCTAAAGGTGTCTTACCAGAGAAAGGAATGAATGAGTGTGTTTCTCCTTGCTTTGTGTGATCTGCTCACACATGACTCATTGGTTCACAGATCATCTCATTACGAGGCCTCTTAATGTGGAGGAGAGCCATCAAACTGATCCTCAGCCCTGAGACTTCAGCTCGGCGCTGTCCGTGCTCGTCCTGGAGGACCGGTGTCCCTCGTCCCGCTCGGCTCGTCTCCTTCAGGTTTTATTTGATGTCTTTCCAAACTGTCAGCGAGGCTCATGGAGGAGCCTCCAGAGAGACGAGGAGCTACGTCTGCCTCAGACCTGAACGTGTGATGGGAATATAGATGACACGCGCTGCCTTTGGTCCTGAGATGAATCCATGAGGCCCGACATGAATCCATCTATTATTACCGTCACTAATTAACTGGAGCTGGGATGCCCCTCTGCTTCAGGGGGTCAAAGGTCAGGAAACATCTGTCTACTCTGAGGTCACCTCGCTGGAAACGGACTCGCTCCCTGGAGAAGGGAGCAGCCTCAGTCCTTCAGCGTCAATAATAATAAATAAATAAGTATGAATGAGATCAGAGAAGATGAGACAAATACTTCATTCATCTCCAGGGTCAGACAAGCAGCCAAAGATACACAACACATCATAGTGTAACACAACACACATTCAGGCACCATGATGTACAACAGACAGCAAATAATAACAATAACAACAACAACAACAACAACAACAACAACAATAATAATAATAATAATAATAATAATAATAATAATAATAATAATAATAATAATAATAATAATAATAATAATAAACGCTGTGACAGCAAAAACAAGAATAAAATGAATTATGATGATGTTAAATGCATAATGTATAATACTAATACCATATTATTCTGTGTGATCTATATTTTTTGTTGAGCGTCTTTGGGTTCCTGAAAGACACATTATAAAT
The DNA here is from genome assembly GCA_029224185.1 of Karalla daura. Lineage (NCBI taxonomy): Eukaryota > Metazoa > Chordata > Actinopteri > Chaetodontiformes > Leiognathidae > Karalla > Karalla daura. The sequence goes on along the minus strand of CM055207.1, from coordinate 921,981 downwards.
TTAAGTCATTATTGTTGTTATTATATGATTTATATGTCTGACATATGATGATGCTGTTTCTCTTTCTTTCTTTTCTCTGGCTTTCTCTGTTGACATCAGAGAACAGATTCTCAGTGAACTCTCCTCTTTCACGGCACAGGTGTGAGCGGTAGAAGATGAACTCAGGATGTTCCAGGATGTGGTCTTGTTCCTGCTGAAACTGTCGCTCTGCTCAATGATTCCATTCAAGAGGGAAATAACTGGAAAATACGCTGAATATTCACTTTTCCCTGAGATTAGTTTCTTGGAGACACATTAATTACTGTCACAAAGAACTAAAGAGCGATGAACTCCGAAAGTCCATAGACTCAGTTCAAGCTCCTTCATCTTCATCTTTAGCTTCTTTGATCATTATATCAACAGTATTTGAAAGAGGAAACATCTGTACATTGATATAAATTACACGTCAGAGGAGAAAGTCAACCAGGACAGAGAATGACAGAATGTTGTCACAACAACATCAACTCATGGACTAAGACTGGAATCTGCTGTGTTGAACGTGTTTCTGCTCAGGCAGAAACAGAGAAGGAGAAGGAGGCAGAGGTAAACCCAGAGCATGGTGCTGACCATCGATACACAGGATCCAGTGGTTGATCGGACAGATCAGGAAGTGCTGATTGGTGCATTTCTGACCTTCTGATCAGAGCCAGCTCAGCTGTTTCCTCCTCCATCATCTCCAGCTGCATAATTAATGTGACAGACTCTCATCTGTGTGAAACAGCCTCTTTAAAAAGTGAAATCTTTCCTTTCAGAGGGATAATTCACTCATATCATAATGGCATCATACTCATACGAGCTGCGTTTCATTTCAGTTTCTCACAAAATAGAAGAGACGTTTCTACATGGTTTTTAAGTCCAGCTGCTGCTGCAGGTGTCTCCATTAACTCCAGGTAGAGTGTGGTCCTGCTCCATCCCATAATAACCCTGGTACCATGTGGTCCTGCTCCATCCCATAATAACCCTGGTACCATGTGGTCCTGCTCCATCCCATAATAACCCTGGTACCATGTGGTCCTGCTCCATCCCATAATAACCCTGGTACCATGTGGTCCTGCTCCATCCCATAATAACCCTGGTACCATGTGGTCCTGCTCCATCCCATAATAACCCTGGTGCCATGTGGTCCTGCTCCATCCCATAATAACCCTGGTGCCATGTGGTCCTGCTCCATCCCATAATAACCCTGGTACCATGTGGTCCTGCTCCATCCCATAATAACCCTGGTACCATGTGGTCCTGCTCCATCCCATAATAACCCTGGTTCCATGTGGTCCTGCTCCATCCCATAATAACCCTGGTGCCATGTGGTCCTGCTCCATCCCATAATAACCCTGGTACCATGTGGTCCTGCTCCATCCCATAATAACCCTGGTACCATGTGGTCCTGCTCCATCCCATAATAACCCTGGTACCATGTGTTCCTGCTCCATCCCATAATAACCCTGGTACCATGTGGTCCTGCTCCATCCCATAATAATCCTGGTACCATGTGTCCCCGCTCCATCCCATAATAACCCTGGTACCATGTGGTCCTGCTCCATCCCATAATAACCCTGGTACCATGTGGTCCTGGTCCTCCACTCTGAGGAAGATGGACGTCCAGAACATAGTTTTCTTAGATCTTTGAATCAGATGTAGAAACAGTTGAGTCTCCTCCTCTGTCCATCTGGTCTGAAGGGAACTGGTCATGTGACCCCTACGTCAGGTCACGTGACCTGGAGATGTGAACAAAGTGTTTCCATCACACTTTGAGATCAGCTTCTAGATGGACACGTGTGGATGAGCAGCTCAGGAGAGGAGCTGTGTTAGAGACACCTGAGAGGTTCTCATGGAGCTGGAAACATCTCCAGTATTTACTGAGATATTTAGGTTTTGTGCATTCCTAGCGGCGTTAAAAACGAGCAGAGATGGCAGCTCTTTCAGACACAGTCAGAGCCACAGAGCAGCAGCTGAGAGCTGGAGACCTCTCATTCCTGCACAGCTACAAGGCTGCAGTGGACAGAGTCCAGCAGCGCCCCCTGCTGGAGGACCCACAGCTGTCCTCAGGAGCTCTGATAGACCAGGCCAAACACCTGGGCAACCTGGCCTTCAACATCTGGACCAAGATGGAGCAGCTGGTCTCCTACAGTCCTGCTCCTCCAGTACTGCTCCCTCTAGAAGCCCTACTCCTCAGACGCTACATTAGTGTAGCGGTGGTTCCTGTCTCTGTCTGCAGAGAGACTCCCAGAGACCAGAATACTCTCATCACTCTTGGCCTCTCCCTCATACTGTTGCATGTTCCAGAATATTCCAGACTGATTGGAGGTTACTAGAAGTCCCTCCAGTCCCCCCAGTCCCCCCAGTCCCTCCAGTCCCTCCAGTCCCCCCAGTCCCTCCAGTACCACCAGTACCTCCAGTCCCTCCAGTACCTCCAGTACCTCCAGTACCTCCAGTCCCTCCAGTCCCTCCAGTCCCTCCAGTCCCCCCAGTCCCTCCAGTACCTCCAGTACCTCCAGTCCCTCCAGTCCCTCCAGTCCCTCCAGTCCCTCCAGTCCCCCCAGTACCTCCAGTACTTCCAGTCCACCCAGTACCTCCAGTCCCCCCAGTCCCCCCAGTCCCCCCAGTCTCTTGGGCTGAGAGAGGAACTGGTCACTGCCTGCCCTGCAGCCTCCTCTCCTCCAGTCAGTGACTGTGTCCATCACTGGTCCAGACACGCTCTGACCAGCTGCCTGGTGTCCAGCCGGAGCACACGAGCCATACTGGCCAGACTGGCCAGATTGGCCAGACTGGCCAGACTGGCCACTGCTCACTGTCACACGGCTTAACATCGGAAACGTGTTCAGCTTGATCCTGCTGACATCCTCTTCCCCTTCCCCTCCTCTATCTACTCCTTCTCCTCCTCCTCTTCCCCTTCCTCCTCTTCCTCCATCTCTATCTCTTCCTCCTCTATCTCATCCTCCTCTTCCTCCTTCATCTCTATCTCTTCCTCCTCTACCTCTCCTCCTCCTCCTCCTCCTCCTCCTCCTGGACAGAACAGATACTTCATTCTGTCTGTTCTTCAGACTCAGACTCTGATGTTTGGAGCTGAAGCCTCTGGTCCAATTACCTCCGCTCCGTCCTAAATTCCACAGCTTTGTGCTGTGTGTAAATTTCTCCCTCCAGTTGACTCGACATCCATTCCTCAGCAGCGCTTCTCTAATTTAATAGCAAACAGAGCTTTTGACCTACGCACTTGTGGCGCTCATTATTCTGAATGGCTCCATTTATCTTGTCGCAGAGACCGTTAGCTGCACAGCTCCAGCAGAATGCAGCGGGCGGCTCTGGACGCTACGTCCACTGATCGATCCAGTAATTAGTGCAGCTTTCACGTGGAGCCGGCGTACATGATGCTCTCCATCACAGCTGAGCGTGTTCCTGCGCGTCTTCCCTGTTTGTGATCGATGCTAATGAGACACTCCTCCTGATTGCTGCCTCCTACCTGCAGCACTTTGGGCCTCATTTTCATTTTCTTCACATTGTGGCTGATGAGGTTAAATAACTTCAAATGTCACCGTCTCTCCTGAAGAGCCGCGTCCCACAGCGAGAGCTCCTTCCACCAGCAACATTACTGGAACATTATGGGATGGAGCAACGGGGAAGCAGCTTCGCTCAAAACTGGTGAGAGCTGCAAAGTTAGAATGTGAAATCCACACATGTTGCGACTTAAATGGCTATAAACAAACATGTAGCTCCTGAAGGACATGAAGACCAACCTAGAGCTGCTGGAGCTGAGGCTCAGCGTCAAACCGCATCTTCCTTCATGGCTCAGACGTGCAGGATGCACAAAATCAAAACGCAGAATTTCTTTGCAGCTGCATTCAGACGCATGTGTTTCTGGAGCAGGCTGAGAGGGAGGAAGAGGAGCTGTGTAGGAGGAAGATCAGTGGCCTGTACGTAGACGTCTTCCTCAGCCTCAGACCTCCCGTCGGCACGAGGCCTCAGGCCACTGCCACCACTCCGTTCACATCAGACACCTTTTCTTTCTCTATTTGATTTGATCGATCGATCGATCGATCGATCGATCGATCGATTGGTTGATTGAATTCTTTCTTTCTATGTGTTTTGCTGTTTATCTAGATTTGTCTAAAGCTGTCAGAGATTCAGGGTCTCCACCCATCAACCCTCAGAGCACTTCCTGGTTGTGTTGCCCTGGCAACCGTACGTCCAGATCATCAGCATCATTATATTTATAGACGATTATCACCAGATGATATGAGATAATAATAAATATAATAATAATAAATAATAATAATAATAATAAAATATATACATACCGAGAGAGAAACAGAAAAAGAGAGAATGATCTGGATGTTTTTATCGATATATATTAACTGTAATCAATGTCACACATTTCACCAGGAATATTAAGGTTTTCAGCTCCTTGAAGATGCTCCTCTTCCTCCTCCTCCTCCTCCTCTTCCCTCCTCCTCCTCCTTGTCCTCCTCCCTTCTCCTCCTCCTCCTCCTCTTCCCCCTCCTCTTCCTTCCCCCTCCTTCTCCTTCACCTCCTCCGCCTCCTCCTTCTCTTCCTCCCTTCTCCTCCTCTTCCCTCCTCCCTTCCCCCCCTCCTCCCTCCTCCTCTCCCTCCTCCTCCTCCTCTTCCCTCCTCCCTTCCCCCCCTCCTCCCTTCTCCTCCTCCTCCTCCTCCCCCCTCCCTTCTCCTCCTCTTTCTCCTCCCTCCTCCTCTCCCCTCCTCCTTCCTCCTCTCCCTCCTCCTCCTCCTCCTCTTCCCTCCTCCCTTCTCTTCCCCCTCCTCCTCCTCCTCCCCCCCTCCTCCTCCCTTCTCCTCCTCTTCCTCCTCCCTCCTCCTCCCCCCTCCTCCTCCTCCTCTCCCTCCTCCTCCTCCTCCTCCTCTTCCCTCCTCCCTTCTCTTCCCCCTCCTCCTCCTCCTCCCCCCTCCTCCTCCCTTCTCCTCCTCTTCCTCCTCCCTCCTCCTCCCTCCTCCTCTCCCTCCTCCTCCTCCTCCTCTTCCCTCCCCCCCCTTCTCCTCCTCCTCCTCCTCCCCCCCTCCCTTCTCCTCCTCCTCCTCCCCCCCTCCCTTCTCCTCCTCTTCCTCCTCCCTCCTCCTCTCCCTCCTCCTCCTCCTCCTCCTCCCCCCCCCCCCCCCCCACCAGGTAGGCATTCAGGTTCCATCCTAGTGTCTGGGCCTTCAGCGTCTGCAGCTGCATACAGATGTGCTGCAGCGACCTGCCTCTGGCCCTGGGCTCCGTCACGACGCCTCCTCCCAGGTCACTGGGACTGCAGATGAGACGGCCGCAGTCTTTTAGACTTCTCTGAGATCTCCTCTTAAAAGTTTTCTCTCTGCAAACTTCTGTAAATGTTTGAAGCGCCGTATGTTTTATTTATGCCGTGTTTTTTATTCCTGTTTATTTGATCTCGTTCGCTTTATTGTGTTGTTTCTACTTCCTCTGCACTCGTGTCCTTGGGCTCTTTCTCGCTTTATCTGGATTTATTTTTCACCTGTAAAGCACATTGTTAGTGGAAAATGCCAAATAAACAAAGTCTATACTTATCATAACAAACACATTTTACATACTGTCGTTTAATGAATAGTTAATATCAACAGTTTTCATCAGGCAGCTTTAATATTTCAACAGGCTGGACTTCACTCTCCCAGTCTGTCTCAGAGCGAAGGGAGAGACTGTGAAGACAATCACTGGACTCCTTCTACACGTCCACTCTGAATGTTTCAGATTCTGATCCACAGATTCAGTGACAAAGTCACGAGAAACAAACGAGTCGTTTATGGCTTAACCAGTCACAGCTCTCATGACTGGTTGTACTGGTTTCCTCCCATTAACAGTTTCACCTTCATGCTTCACTCACTCATTCAACCATTGCTGTGGTTGTTATCTGTAGTTAGTTTGTCATAAAATGTAGAATTCACGTCCCTGTTCAGTATTTCTTCGTTCACACTGCTTTTTGCCTACAGCGGCTCTGGATGTTGCAGACGTGCAGCTGCTCCAACAGAAAAAGCAGAAAGATGAAAACAGATCGTGACTGAAAGTGACCTGAAGTCAGTTCAGCGTGTGTTGACCTGATCTGTGTCCAGCCTGAACCTCGCTCACATTACAGCCTCTGTGCAGCTTCCATCAAGCTTTCAGTGAAAACAAGTGGAGTGTGGAGAAGTTGCAAACACCATAATGAGTGGAAAGAAGAGAGAGGAGCGTTTTCATCTGTGCAGCTTCTGCTTTTAATGTGACAGCTGGGGTGTTTCTTCACACTTCACTTCAGATTAGTGTAAAAACATCACCGTCACAATGTGTCCTTCACCTCATTCTGTTTGATCTGTTTCAACAAACTATTTACATTTTGTTCCAGTCAGTGCAGCACAGATCCACCCAGAGCAGAGGCAGGCGACTGGAGACGGCTCCAGCGTGTCCTGAGTCTTCTTCAGACTCTTCACCGAGGATCCAGGGTCACAACCCAGATTCAAGAGTCAAAAGGAACAAAAAACATGATTATAACATGAAATCAAGTGACAAATAGAGACCATTCAATGTAACTGGAAAATTGTCAAAATAAATGAGATGAAAAAAAATAAAAGAGACAGAAACATGTTGGAGTAACTCAGACTGTTTGCTCTGATAGAAACACATCATGAACCTCGTCGTCCTCTTTGTCTCTAACTGTTCTCTGACACGCTCACACTGACCTTCTGAGGTAAAACCTTCAGATTATAACTAGAGTTAAAGTATGGAAACATCCTCTGAGTGAAAGTGTGTGTGAAGGTGTGTATGTGTGTGTTAGTGCCAGGATCAGAGAACGACAGCTCTCCTTTGTCCCAGTCCAGTTTCACTCTGATCCTCTTCAACTTCTTCTGACCTTCTAAATAAAGACCTCCTGATGGTGACCATGCTCTGTATTTACCTTCATGGAGAAACATCTCCCATGATCCAGAGTCAGTGACTTTAACGTCTCCTTTCCTGTCAACATGCTCTGCTAACACACCCACTACCCACCATGGATTATCTCCAACCTCAACATCCCAGCTGTGAGTCCCTGAGTTAAAGCCCTCAGAGCCCAGGACAGAGTAGAGTCTTCCAATCCTCTCTGGATTGTCAGGAAGTTGTTTCCTCTCTCCTCTTCTCACAGAGGTCAGATCTTCAGACAGGAGCAGGTCTGGAGGAGCAGTGTTTGGGTCCATGATGACAGGACTGTAGGAGACCAGCTGCTCCATCTTGGTCCAGATGTTGAAGGCCAGGTTGCCCAGGTGTTTGGCCTGGTCTATCAGAGCTCCTGAGGACAGCTGTGGGTCCTCCAGCAGGGGGCGCTGCTGGACTCTGTCCACTGCATCCTTGTAGCTGTGCAGGAATGAGAGGTCTCCAGCTCTCAGCTGCTGCTCTGTGGCTCTGACTGTGTCTGAAAGAGCTGCCATCTCTCTGCTCACAGCCTCCAGCTGCTCCTTCATCCTCTGACTCTTCTGCTCCTCTTCCTCCCTCAGTGCAGCCAGCCTGGCCTCCTCTTCCTCCTTCAGAAACTGGTGGAGCTTCTTAAACTGATCCTGGATCTGCCTCTCTGTGCTCCTGGCCTGGTTCTTTATGTGTTGAGCTGTTAGTTCAAACTCCTCTTTCACTCCTTGAAGAACCTTCAGCTTGTCCTGTACGGGCTCCAGAGTTTCCTTGAGGTTGTTCTTGTGTTGTTGTGCAGCTTCATTGATGGGTCTGAAGCTGTGGTTGGTGTGTTGTTCTGAATCTCTGCAGATTGAACACACTGGCTGCAGGTGGTCCAGACAGAAGAGACGGAGCTTCTCAGAGTGCAGACTGCAGAGATCTGCAGAACGTCTCTCTCCTGAGGAGCGAGGCTCCATCTGTAGAAAGGCTTCACACAGATTCTTCAGCGCTAGGTTTACAGGTGGATGATCTTTTGAAGATCTTCTCTTCCAGACTGGACACTCCTGTGATGGATTCTGTCTCCACCAGCTCTTGATGCAGTCTCTGCAGAAGCTGTGGCTGCAGGACAG
>CM055207.1:901462-908962 GCA_029224185.1 Karalla daura | reverse complement strand
CCTACCTACCAACCGACCTACCTACCTACCTACCTACCTACCTACCTACCTACCTACCTACCTACGTACCTACCGACCTACCTGCCTACCTACCTAACTACCTACCTACCTACTGCCAACCTGCCTACCTACCTACCCTCCTACCTACCTACCTACCTACCTACCTACCCACCTACCTACCTACCTACCTACCTACCTACCTACCTACCTACCTACCTACCTACCTACCTACCTACCTACCTACCTACCTACCTACCTACCTACCTACCTGCCTGCCTACCTACCTACCTACCTACCTACCTACCTACCTACCTACCTACCTACCTACGTACCTACCGACCTACCTGCCTACCTACCTACCTACCTACCTACCTATCTACCTACCTACCTACTGCCAACCTGCCTACCTACCTACCCTCCTACCTACCTACCTACCTACCTACCTACCCACCTACCAACCTACCTACCTACCTACCTACCTACCTACCTACCTACCTACCTACCTACCTACCTACCTACCTACCGACCTACCTACCTACCTACCTACCTACCCTCCTACCTTCCTACCTACCTACCTACCTACCTACCTACCTACCTACCTACCTACCTACTGACTACCTACCTACCTACCTACCTACCTACCTACCTACCTACCTACCTACCTACCTACCTACCTACCTACCTACCTACCTACCTACCTTCCTACCTACCTACCTACCTACCTACCTAACTACCTAACTACCTACCTACCTACTGCCAACCTGCCTACTTACTTACCTACCTACCAACCGACCTACCTACCTACCTACCTACCTACCTACCTACCTACCTACCTACCTACCTACCTACCTACCTACCTACCTTCCTACCTACCTCCCTACCTACCTACCTACCTACCTACCTGCCTGCCTGCCTGCCTGCCTGCCTACCTACCTACCTACCTACCTACCTACCTACCTACCTATCTACCTACCTACCTACCTGCCTACCTACCTACCTGCCTACCTACCTACCTACCTATCTACCTACCTACTGCCTACCTACCTACCTACCTACCTACCTACCTACCTACCTACCTACCTACCTACCTACCTGCCTGCCTACCTACCTACCTACCTACCTACCTACCTACCTACCTACCTACCTACCTACGTACCTACCGACCTACCTGCCTACCTACCTACCTACCTACCTACCTATCTACCTACCTACCTACTGCCAACCTGCCTACCTACCTACCCTCCTACCTACCTACCTACCTACCTACCTACCCACCTACCAACCTACCTACCTACCTACCTACCTACCTACCTACCTACCTACCTACCTACCTACCTACCTACCTACCGACCTACCTACCTACCTACCTACCTACCCTCCTACCTTCCTACCTACCTACCTACCTACCTACCTACCTACCTACCTACCTACCTACTGACTACCTACCTACCTACCTACCTACCTACCTACCTACCTACCTACCTACCTACCTACCTACCTACCTACCTACCTACCTTCCTACCTACCTACCTACCTACCTACCTAACTACCTAACTACCTACCTACCTACTGCCAACCTGCCTACTTACTTACCTACCTACCAACCGACCTACCTACCTACCTACCTACCTACCTACCTACCTACCTACCTACCTACCTACCTACCTACCTACCTACCTTCCTACCTACCTCCCTACCTACCTACCTACCTACCTACCTGCCTGCCTGCCTGCCTGCCTGCCTACCTACCTACCTACCTACCTACCTACCTACCTACCTATCTACCTACCTACCTACCTGCCTACCTACCTACCTGCCTACCTACCTACCTACCTATCTACCTACCTACTGCCTACCTACCTACCTACCTACCTACCTACCTACCTACCTACCTACCTACCTACCTACCTACCTACCTACCTACCTACCTAACTATCATTACTTTCCTCTACAGAATATATATAATAATATAATAATAATTTGTGAAAACCTGCCAAAACGTTCCCATAAGAAATGAATGGGACAAGGTGAATCCACTAGTAGTGGTGACTGGGGCTGAGGTAAAGCAGGTTCACTTTGAGTTTGGTTGACTCATTTCCTTCGGTTGCTACCCAGGTCAGAGGGGACTGGTTGGACTGGTTAGACTGGAGCCGTGGTGGCTCAGATCTTCCAGTGAGACTGGAACCACAGAGAGGATGATGAGGCCGCAGTGAGGCCTAGCGTCCTGTTGGAGGGAACAGCTCGCTGAAAGCCTGCAGATGTTGATCGGAGCGCTGGGATCCTGCCTCTGGCTCTGAAACCGATCCAGGAAGAAAGCAGGAAAAGTTTTCACAGCTCGATGATGATCAACCTCCTCGACAATCACAGTCGGAGCCAAAACAATATTGAGCGCTTTGTCTTGTCCCCTGGAGAGGACAGCGGAATGTGGGTGGAAATCCCAGCAGGAGATTCCTGACGTTCCGGGTGGAACCCTGATGAACGTGAGGGGAGATGGGAGGTTTGAAGCAGCTCATAAACCTCAGAAACATCATCATGCTCGGGACTGACACGTTCAAGCCTCGAAACCAGTAACAACAACATTATTTCACTCAAATTGTAGTTCTTGAGAAATGTCCCAAAGAAGCCATTCCTCCTGATTGTTTTCCTCGGAGTGGCTCCGGCATGAGATTCCACATCCTCCACTTTGTGATTAGAGGTTTGAAGGAGCCAAAAAACAACCTGAACTGAAGAATGAGCTTTTATTCATTTATGATATTATAGAAACAACAGAAAAAAACTAATATTTAGACATCTCCCAAATGAGGAATCCTGAAATACAGAAACTTAAATTATCGTTGGAGGGAAACATCTTCATAATAATGATGCTACAAATAGATATAATAAAATAAAATTCATACTAATTTATACAAATTCTACGACTGCTACTTGTTGTTTGGACTGAACTGATGAAAAGGATTTATCTGGAGCACTTTCATAGTTCCTCTGCTCAAAGACGCTTCTAAAGACGTGGACATGGTTTATTCACGTTCACGTTGTTAGAGATAAACTTTAATTTCAGTCTGAAGAAAATGGTTTGAAATGTTCTATCGCAGCTAAAATCACCGACAGATTCTGCAGGTTGAACAAACTTAGTCAACTACGTTTTCTCAGGAGTCAGTCAGCTGAGAGGTGCTCTAGGCTGGTCCCTCTGCTGGTCTCTCTCTCTGCTGGTGTCTCTCTCTGCTGGTCTCTCTCTCTGCTGGTCTCTCTCTCTGCTGGTCTCTCTCTCTCTGCTGGTCTCTCTCTCTGCTGGTCTCTCTCTCTGCTGGTCCCTCTGCTGGTCTCTCTGCTGGTCTCTCTCTCTGCTGGTCTCTCTCTCTGCTGGTCCCTCTGCTGGTCTCTCTCTCTGCTGGTCTCTCTCTCTGCTGGTCCCTCTGCTGGTCTCTCTCTCTGCTGGTGTCTCTCTCTGCTGGTCTCTCTCTTTCTGCTGGTCTCTCTCTCTGCTGGTCTCTCTCTCTGCTGGTCCCTCTGCTGGTCTCTCTCTCTGCTGGTCTCTCTCTCTGCTGGTCTCTCTTTGCTGGTCTCTCTGCTGGTCTCTCTCTCTGCTGGTCCCTCTGCTGGTCTCTCTCTCTCTGCTGGTCTCTCTCTCTCTGCTGGTCTCTCTCTCTGCTGGTCTCTCTCTCTGCTGGTCCCTCTGCTGGTCTCTCTGCTGGTCTCTCTCTCTGCTGGTCTCTCTCTCTGCTGGTCCCTCTGCTGGTCTCTCTCTCTGCTGGTCTCTCTCTCTGCTGGTCTCTCTGCTGGTCTCTCTGCTGGTCTCTCTCTCTGCTGGTCTCTCTTTGCTGGTCTCTCTGCTGGTCTCTCTGCTGGTCTCTCTCTCTCTGCTTGTCTCTCTCTCTGCTGGTCTCTCTCTCTCTGCTGGTCTCTCTCTCTCTGCTTGTCTCTCTCTCTGCTGGTCCCTCTGCTGGTCTCTCTGCTGGTCCCTCTGCTGGTCTCTCTCTCTCTGCTGGTCTCTCTCTCTCTGCTGGTCTCTCTCTCTGCTGGTCTCTCTGCTGGTCCCTCTGCTGATCCCTCTGCTGGTCTCTCTCTCTGCTGGTCTCTCTCTCTGCTGGTCTCTCTCTGCTGGTCTCTCTGCTGGTCTCTCTCTCTCTGCTGGTCTCTCTCTGCTGGTCTCTCTCTGCTGGTCTCTCTGCTGGTCTCTCTCTCTGCTGGTCTCTCTCTCTCTGCTGGTCCCTCTGCTGGTCTCTCTCTCTCTGCTGGTCTCTCTCTCTCTGCTGGTCTCTCTGCTGGTCTCTCTCTCTGCTGGTCTCTCTGCTGGTCTCTCTCTCTGCTGGTCTCTCTCTCTGCTGGTCTCTCTGCTGGTCTCTCTCTCTCTGCTGGTCTCTCTCTCTGCTGGTCTCTCTGCTGGTCTCTCTGCTGGTCTCTCTCTGCTGGTCTCTCTGCTGGTCTCTCTCTCTGCTGGTCTCTCTCTCTCTGCTGGTCTCTCTGCTGGTCTCTCTCTCTGCTGGTCTCTCTGCTGGTCTCTCTCTCTCTGCTGCTCTCTCTGCTGCTCTCTCTGCTGGTCTCTCTCTCTGCTGGTCTCTCTGCTGGTCTCTCTCTCTGCTAGTCTCTCTGCTGGTCTCTCTGCTGGTCTCTCTCTCTCTGCTGGTCTCTCTCTCTGCTGGTCTCTCTCTGCTGGTCTCTCTGCTGGTCTCTCTCTCTGCTGGTCTCTCTCTCTCTGCTGGTCCCTCTGCTGGTCTCTCTCTCTGCTGGTCTCTCTCTCTCTGCTGGTCTCTCTCTCTCTGCTGGTCTCTCTGCTGGTCTCTCTCTCTGCTGGTCTCTCTGCTGGTCTCTCTCTCTGCTGGTCTCTCTCTCTCTGCTGGTCTCTCTGCTGGTCTCTCTCTCTGCTGGTCTCTCTGCTGGTCTCTCTCTCTCTGCTGCTCTCTCTGCTGCTCTCTCTGCTGGTCTCTCTCTCTGCTGGTCTCTCTCTCTCTGCTGGTCTCTCTGCTGGTCTCTCTCTCTCTGCTGGTCTCTCTGCTGGTCTCTCTCTCTCTGCTGGTCTCTCTCTCTGCTGGTCTCTCTCTGCTGGTCTCTCTGCTGGTCTCTCTCTCTGCTGGTCTCTCTCTCTCTGCTGGTCCCTCTGCTGGTCTCTCTCTCTGCTGGTCTCTCTCTCTCTGCTGGTCTCTCTCTCTCTGCTGGTCTCTCTGCTGGTCTCTCTCTCTGCTGGTCTCTCTGGCGGTCTCTCTCTCTGCTGGTCTCTCTGCTGGTCTCTCTCTCTGCTGGTCTCTCTCTCTGCTGGTCTCTCTGCTGGTCTCTCTCTCTCTGCTGGTCTCTCTCTCTGCTGGTCTCTCTCTCTGCTGGTCTCTCTGCTGGTCTCTCTGCTGGTCTCTCTCTCTCTGCTACTCTCTCTGCTGCTCTCTCTGCTGGTCTCTCTCTCTGCTGGTCTCTCTGCTGGTCTCTCTCTCTGCTGGTCTCTCTGCTGGTCTCTCTGCTGATCTCTCTGCTGCTCTCTCTGCTGGTCTCTCTCTCTGCTGGTCTCTCTCTCTGCTGGTCTCTCTCTGCTGGTCTCTCTCTCTGCTGCTCGAAAAAAAACATGTGAAACGTGTTAGGAGAGGTGGACAGTGAGTCTCGCTTTATTTTGTTCAATGATTTCAGAGAAGAATTATTTCATGACATTTATAGACAAAACACAGAAATATTGTGCTGCTCTGATGAAGAAAGACCAGAATGGTGGTTTCATTTCATTGTGTTTCAGCTGCTGTCTCTACACCCTGGAAAAGAAGAGAACGCGTTTAATTAATTTCGGATGATTCCCTTTGAAGCCTGGAGTCGTTCTGCTGAGGATCTGTATCCTCTGAACCGTTCCTTTGTTTCTTTCCTCATTTCTTTGATGTGTTGATGTTGCACTCTGGACATATGGTGCAGGCATGACACAATAATAATGACAATAATAATCAGTTCATTCATTCATTCATTCATTCATTCATTCATTCATTCATTCATTCATTCATTCATCACAGTGGAGCAGTGCTATGCTCATTTGCACCTTTACATTCTTGTGTGTATTCTATATTTACTGTCTGTACATTGTGTTTTTGTCTTTTAAAGCTCTTTTCCTCTTTTCCACATTTTGTTTACATCTGACACAACAACAGTTGCAGCATGTTTGTACCTGATTGCACTGTATGAAGGTCAGATAAATCTCATCTCATCTCATCTTACAAACCATAAAGTTGCATCCATTCAGCTGCAGCGTGTGCAGCGTCAGCTCTCAGGTTTCGGGGGGATGGTCGGGATCGTTTCTCCTCCTCTCTCAGGCTCTAAGTGGACTGTCATCCGTTCTGCTCGTCCCGTTGGATAAACCTGACCCGCACTGTGACCTGGATGAAGCACATTCTCCACAGACACGTTACAGTTTTCTCTGTCAGATATTTTCCTTCTCTCTTTCTTTCTTTTTTATTTGCTGAACTAAAGGATTCCACATAAATTCTGTGACAGTTTACAGAAATTGTTGTTGGGGGTCCCGGAGGATTTACAAACTGAAAGCTTCTCGATTCGCTCTGCGACTCAGAGATGAGGGGAAACGTATTCAGACGTGTGGAACGAGGCGCCCCGGCTCCTCCGCCGGGTCAGCGGCCGGCGGGAGGACAACTTTAAGAATAAGGAAGCATAAATGCTGAAGAGCTGGAATAATACATGGCAGCAAAATATTCCCTTCCACGTAATGACCTGCACCTCTGCAGAAATAATGGCTCCTATTGTCGGTCTGTGCAGGAGCGAGCAGGATTAAGGAGCGGCTGCGGCGTGATGAGTAAGACAAAGAGGGAGCGGAGGACTCGGAGACGTGTGTGTTTGTGTTTATCTGGCAGGAAGCCCGACGTCTGCCTGCTACAAAGCACTCGCTGACAAACAGGGAGCGATGCAGACAGAGCGTCCCCCGCCAGCGCCGAGGAGGAGCGGAGGAGCGCTGCAGCCTGCTCGGGAGCAGCTCGCCTCCTGCTCTCAGAGTCAGAAGCCTTCCAAGCCGGGTGGTTTCCACTGCTCAGCCCTGCAGCCGGGGTCAGGACGAGGAACTAGCGACTAGCTGATGTTCCCATCACAGCAAAGCATGCGACGCGTCCCTCACACCTGCTCCACCCTGGCCTGCAGTACAACACAACACAACACAACACAACACAACACAACACAACACAACACAACACAACAGCACTTTCACTACTTTCCTTGAATGAGTATTTGAAACAACCTCAGGCCTGATCAGAAACACCGAATATTAAATCCATTTCTGAATCTTAAGACTTCATATTCCAGTGTCAGGTCACACATTAAGACACATTATTACACATTAATACTCATTACACTAATGTGTGTTAATGTGTATTTATGTCATTGACACACATTATCAGATTACGACACAGTTCTGGTCAGAGAGCAGTGTGAGCAGTGAGGAGACGTTGGTCCTGGGCTGAACCTTCTCTCCTGGGTGGAGTTTCCTCGTCTGCAGCCAGGACGCTGCATTCACTACGCTCGTTGTCAGGAGACGGA
>CM055207.1:881462-896462 GCA_029224185.1 Karalla daura | reverse complement strand
AGAAGCTGATCTCAAAGTGTGATGGAAACACTGTGTTCACATCTCCAGGTCACGTGACCTGACGTAGGGGTCACATGACCAGTTCCCTTCAGACCAGATGGACAGAGGAGGAGACTCAACTGTTTCTACATCTGATTCAAAGATCTAAGAAGACTATGTTCTGGACGTCCATCTTCCTCAGAGTGGAGGACCAGGACCACATGGTACCAGGGTTATTATGGGATGGAGCAGGACCACATGGTACCAGGGTTATTATGGGATGGAGCAGGACCACATGGTACCAGGGTTATTATGGGATGGAGCAGGACCACATAGTACCAGGGTTATAATGGGATGGAGCAGGACCACATGGTACCAGGGTTATTATGGGATGGAGCAGGACCACATGGTACCAGGGTTATTATGGGATGGAGCAGGACCACATGGTACCAGGGTTATTATGGGATGGAACAGGACCACATGGTACCAGGGTTATTATGGGATGGAGCAGGACCACATGGTACCAGGGTTATTATGGGATGGAGCAGGACCACATGGTACCAGGGTTATTATGGGATGGAGCAGGACCACATAGTACCAGGGTTATAATGGGATGGAGCAGGACCACATGGTACCAGGGTTATTATGGGATGGAGCAGGACCACATGGTACCAGGGTTATTATGGGATGGAGCAGGACCACATGGTACCAGGGTTATTATGGGATGGAGCAGGACCACATGGTACCAGGGTTATTATGGGATGGAGCAGGACCACATGGTACCAGGGTTATTATGGGATGGAGCAGGACCACATGGTACCAGGGTTATTATGGGATGGAGCAGGACCACATGGTACCAGGGTTATTATGGGATGGAGCAGGACCACATGGTACCAGGGTTATTATGGGATGGAGCAGGACCACATGGTACCAGGGTTATTATGGGATGGAGCAGGACCACATGGTACCAGGGTTATAATGGGATGGAGCAGGACCACATGGTACCAGGGTTATTATGGGATGGAGCAGGACCACATGGTACCAGGGTTATTATGGGATGGAGCAGGACCACATGGTACCAGGGTTATTATGGGATGTAGCAGGACCACATGGTACCAGGGTTATTATGGGATGGAGCAGGACCACATGGTACCAGGGTTATTATGGGATGGAGCAGGACCACATGGTACCAGGGTTATTATGGGATGGAGCAGGACCACATGGCACCAGGGTTATTATGGGATGGAGCAGGACCACATGGTACCAGGGTTATTATGGGATGGAGCAGGACCACATGGTACCAGGGTTATCATGAGAGCTTCCAGCTGGTTGGGCTCCAGGTCCTGATGGAGATCCTGATCCTGGACCAGCTCCAGGCTGGTCCTCACAGCAGTCCTCCAGGGTCCAGCAGCCTCCGAGGCTGCGCTCCACATCGTTCCAGAGGAGAAACATCAAATCCCATTCATCCGGACAGAGACACGTCTGGCTGCTTTGCATGCGTCTGGATTGAAGGTATTTGCGGACGGTCTTTCGCGCTGGGAGGAGAATGTGAATAATGAATCCCGTAAAACGAGCTTTAATGGAATAAATGGGATATAAAAGCTATCACGAAGCGAAGGCAGTGTAATTGCTCCTCTCATTAGACTAATGCAGGCGACGTGATTCCAGCGGGGCTCCGCTGGGATCAGTCGTGACATTCCCTGTTTGGAAACCTTTCCTACCTCAGCGTTCGGTCGAAACCTGGTTTCTGATTCTGCAGCAGCGTCAGCCGAGGGCATCAGCATCCACCGTCACAGCGTTTCACAGCCTGGTTCCACCAACAGGGTTGATTCACATCGAGGAGGAGACGGAGAGCAGAGCATCCCTCTGAGCAGCAGTTTAAATGGGCCACATTCAGGTGATTTCTTCCCTGAAGACGTCATAAGTGTGAGTTTCTTTCTTCTATTTCTCTAATTTTGCAGAACAGATGGAATCTTATTTATTCTGTTTCATCTACGTATCGAACTCACTCTGAACCTCTGTCTTTAAACTGTCGAGAACGTCAGAGTGAAGCTGGAAATAGAGACAAACACAAACATAAAGATGCGTATGGTATGTGTATTTCCACTGCACGGGAGAGTGAAGGTCCGAACATCTCATCTCCTCTCTTTAATGATGGAGCGATCACGCAGGGTTCAAGTTGCTGCCTCTGAAGAACAAACTTTGAAGCCTGACATGTAATCAGCTCTTTGACAACACAGACGCATGAATACACAGAGAGAAGGTTGTTCCTCCTCTGAGCTCCATCTGCCTGGTCTCCTGGAGAAGGTTTCTGGGACATTCAGGACGAGGCTTCTGAGCAGAACCAGGAGAGGAGACAGAGTGAAGTTTGAGGTGTAACAAACACTGGTTTGTCTGAGGAGCTCCATCAGAGCAGAGGCTGAGCATCATCACACAGGCGTCTGTCTTAATCTGACTCCAGAGCGTTCCAGGTCCCTCAGAGTGAAGGTTCACCTCAGGTAGCTCGACGGGAGGAGCCACCACATTATGGCTCCCAGAGGAGCTGGAGCAGGAGCTCCTCCAGGTCAGTGTGATGTTACCTGGTCCTGCTCCTCTTCCTTCCCTCGTCTCTGATGTTCAGATGTTCGGGTTCCACAGATGTGGGCTGATGTTTGCGTGTCTCAGTGAAGCCAATTAAAAGCTGACCCGAGGCGAGGCTGCTGCCACAGAAGATCCCAGCGTGACGCATCCTGGACGTGCTCATCAGCTCCTCTCTTCATCCACCTGTGGAGGTCCTGATGCTCCACTGATCAAACGCTGCTCCATCATGAGCGTTCACAGGTTACAGACTCGGCTCAGTGTGTTCAGTGGAGCTCTGGACCAGGAGGTGTTTGGTCCCTCTGGACGTGCAGAGCAGCTCCAGAACAACAGTGTTCTCCTGCAAACAGCTTGTTTATGAAACAACAGCTGCAGAAACATCTCAGCTCAACTTACACTGAGATGTTGCATCAGCTTCGTTTTCCATTGAGCTGTGTGTGTGTGTGTGTGTGTGTGTGTGTGTGTGTGTGTGTGTGTGTGTGTCTGTGTCTGTGTCTGTGTGTGTGTGTGTGTGTGTGTGAGCAGTAAATGAAGCAGCTGATACACACACATGCTCACAAACATTCTCAGCTTCCATGTTCCTTGATGTAGAAGATTCACTTTAATAATGGAGGCTGGAGGCTGCTGGCCACCATCTTTTATTCATGTAGTGCCCCCCCCATCACCCCCCCCCCCCCCTCTCTCTCTCTCTCTCCCTCTCTCCCTCTCTCTCTCTCTCTCTCCCTCTCTCTCCCTCTCTCTCTCTCTGGGCTGCATAATGAAGCAATCTGAACAAATCTAGTCAATTTTGAGCTTAAGATGCTTTGTTGAGGGAGCCGTCTTCATATCGTATCCACATCACTCGCCCATCGAGTCGCTTTACAGTTAGAGAAATCACACACACACACACACACACACACACACACACACACACACACACACACACACACACACAATGGAGCTCAGTCAAATAAGTGACTGAGGGACCTGCTGGACTCATGTCCACAAGAAGAGGACGTGTCCGTGTCGACTGGACTGACTGTGTCTCACGCAGAACAAAGAGAAACATCTGGAGAACATACCTCCTCCTCCTCCTCCTCCTCCTCCTCCTCCTCCTCCTCCTCCTCCTCCTCCTGCTCGTCTCAGCTGTCCTGGTCCAGCACTCTCCTCCTGATCTGTCCAACCTGTCCAGCCAGTTAAACTTGTTAAACCCGTCTAACCCGTCTAACCCGTCTAACCCGTCTAACCTGTCTAACCCGCCTAACCAGTCTAACCCGTCTAACCAGTCTAACACGTCTAACCCGTCTAACCCGTCTAACCCGTCTAACCTGTCTAACCCGTCTAACCCGTCTAACCTGTCTAACCTGTGGAGGTGTGTGATGAAAACGTCTCATCTACCTCAAGGATCAGGAGAGTGTCCCAGCAGAGAGACCTGAATGACAGGATTAAAGTGGCTGCTGATTATCCCACCCTCTCCTCACCTGCTCCTCACCTGCTCCTCACCCTCTCCTCACATGCTCCTCACCCTCTCCTCACCTGCTCCTCACCTGCTCCTCACCCTCACCCCTCTCCTCACCTGCTCCTCGCCCTCTCCTCACCTGCTCCTCACCCTCTCCTCACCCTCACCCCTCTCCTCACCTGCTCCTCACCCTCTCCTCACCCTCACCCCTCTCCTCACCTGCTCCTCACCCTCTCCTCACCCTCACCCCTCTCCTCACCTGCTCCTCACCCTCCTCACCCCTCTCCTCACCCTCTCCTCACCTGCTCCTCGCCCTCTCCTCACATGCTCCTCGCCCTCTCCTCACCCTCTCCTCACCCTCACCCCTCTCCTCACCTGCTCCTCACCCCTCTCCTCACCCTCTCCTCACCCTCTCCTCACCCCTCTCCTCACCTGCTCCTCACCCTCTCCTCACCCTCACCCCTCTCCTCACCTGCTCCTCACCCTCTCCTCACCCTCACCCCTCTCCTCACCTGCTCCTCACCCTCTCCTCACCCTCACCCCTCTCCTCACCTGCTCCTCACCCTCCTCACCCCTCTCCTCACCCTCTCCTCACCTGCTCCTCGCCCTCTCCTCACATGCTCCTCGCCCTCTCCTCACCCTCTCCTCACCCTCACCCCTCTCCTCACCTGCTCCTCACCTGCTCCTCACCCCTCTCCTCACCCTCTCCTCACCCTCTCCTCACCCCTCTCCTCACCTGCTCCTCACCCTCTCCTCACCCTCACCCCTCTCCTCACCTGCTCCTCACCCTCTCCTCACCCTCACCCCTCTCCTCACCTGCTCCTCACCCTCTCCTCACCCTCACCCCTCTCCTCACCTGCTCCTCACCCTCCTCACCCCTCTCCTCACCCTCTCCTCACCTGCTCCTCGCCCTCTCCTCACATGCTCCTCGCCCTCTCCTCACCCTCTCCTCACCCTCACCCCTCTCCTCACCTGCTCCTCACCTGCTCCTCACCCCTCTCCTCACCCTCTCCTCACCCTCTCCTCACCCCTCTCCTCACCCTCACCCCTCTCCTCACCTGCTCCTCACCCTCTCCTCACCCTCACCCCTCTCCTCACCTGCTCCTCACCCTCCTCACCCCTCTCCTCACCCTCTCCTCACCTGCTCCTCGCCCTCTCCTCACATGCTCCTCGCCCTCTCCTCACCCTCTCCTCACCCTCACCCCTCTCCTCACCTGCTCCTCACCTGCTCCTCACCCCTCTCCTCACCCTCTCCTCACCCTCTCCTCACCCCTCTCCTCACCCTCACCCCTCTCCTCACCTGCTCCTCACCCTCTCCTCACCCTCACCCCTCTCCTCACCTGCTCCTCACCCTCTCCTCACCCTCACCCCTCTCCTCACCTGCTCCTCACCCTCTCCTCACCCTCACCCCTCTCCTCACCTGCTCCTCACCCTCCTCACCCCTCTCCTCACCCTCTCCTCACCTGCTCCTCGCCCTCTCCTCACATGCTCCTCGCCCTCTCCTCACCCTCTCCTCACCCTCACCCCTCTCCTCACCTGCTCCTCACCTGCTCCTCACCCCTCTCCTCACCCTCTCCTCACCCTCTCCTCACCCCTCTCCTCACCCTCACCCCTCTCCTCACCTGCTCCTCACCCTCTCCTCACCCTCACCCCTCTCCTCACCTGCTCCTCACCCTCCTCACCCCTCTCCTCACCCTCTCCTCACCTGCTCCTCGCCCTCTCCTCACATGCTCCTCGCCCTCTCCTCACCCTCTCCTCACCCTCACCCCTCTCCTCACCTGCTCCTCACCTGCTCCTCACCCCTCTCCTCACCCTCTCCTCACCCTCTCCTCACCCCTCTCCTCACCCTCACCCCTCTCCTCACCTGCTCCTCACCCTCTCCTCACCCTCACCCCTCTCCTCACCTGCTCCTCACCCTCCTCACCCCTCTCCTCTCTCTCTCATTTCATTTGTTGGAGCAATAAACTAATGGACGTCACCTGTCTTCGCCTGCAGTTAAAAAACAGCAATCTAGGTAAAAGTGACGGTGGCACCTTCAGTAATAACCTAATGCACTGTCCCCGGGATTAAAGCTGAGAATCAGCTCAGGATTATTGCAATTAATAGATTGGACTTGAATAAAGGAGTCAGGAAGGTGAGATGATGTGAGGATGGAAGAGGTGAGATTCCAGGACAATAAAGTAAAAAACAGGCTCGGATTTACTGCCAAACACACACACACACACACACACACACACACACACACACACACCTCATCACCACAGGGGCTCTGCACTTCAGTTTTTTTTATTCATATCTACCTGAATGAAGGAGTATATACACAAAATGATTTATTTCATATGCCAGAATGAGCAGAAATATAAATGAACAGAATAAAGACTCATAGTTTATTAAACATATGGTGGAATTTGCTGAAAATAGGTTTAAATGTTCAACAATTTTCTTCAAGTCAGACTATTTAATTAAATCATTTAAAAAGTTCAGCAATTATTTCATCACTTTAATCATTAATTTAATTCAACTTAACTTGATGCAATATGTATAATAGAGTTATATATGTATAATATAGTTATATATGTATAATAGAGTTATATTTGTATAATATAGTTATATATGTATAATATAGTTAAAAGATTGAACTAATAAAACAAAGACACTTTAATTGATTTAACGTGTTATGTTTCTACTTTGACTAAAACATTCATTGTTTCATGTCGTTCACCCCTTCATGCTTCATCAGTGCCAGGACGTCCCTGGAGTTTCCCAGCTGCAGCTACAAACATCTATTATTATTATTATTATTATTATTATCATTATTATTATTATTGTTGCTCCGCCCTGTGGAGAGACGCAGGGACAACACGTCCGTCCTCCTCTGGAATCTTTGTCTTTCTTGTGGACAAACACATGTTTTCTCTGCACATTTTCACTCCTCTCACTCCTCCTCTCACTCCTCCTCTCACTCCTCCTTCACTCCTCCTCTCACTCCTCCTCTCACTCCTCCTTCACTCCTCCTCTCACTCCTCCTTCACTCCTCCTCTCACTCCTCCTCTCACTCCTCCTTCACTCCTCCTTCACTCCTCCTCTCACTCCTCCTCTCACTCCTCCTTCACTCCTCCTTCACTTCTCCTTCACTCCTCCTCTCACTCCTCCTCTCACTCCTCCTCCCACTCCTCCTCTCACTCCTCCTTCACTCCTCCTCTCACTCCTCCTTCACTCCTCCTCTCACTCCTCCTCTCACTCCTCCTCTCACTCCTCCTTCACTCCTCCTCTCACTCCTCCTTCACTCCTCCTCTCACTCCTCCTCCCACTCCTCCTCTCACTCCTCCTTCACTCCTCCTCTCACTCCTCCTTCACTCCTCCTCTCACTCCTCCTCTCACTCCTCCTCTCACTCCTCTCACTCCTCCTTCACTCCTCCTCTCACTCCTCCTCTCACTCCTCCTTCACTCCTCCTCAGGTGAGATTCAGTAGCGATCGCTAGATATTCAAATCTGAGCAAAGCCAGAAGAATCTTGAATCTTGTTGGCTCCGTTTTTGTCTCTGGATCCCGTCCGTGTTTTCTGACGTTGGTGCTGCGTCTATAGAAAAGAATCAAACGTCACCGAGCGATAAATCAGCAGATAATGAACAGTGAAGTGGTGTTTCAGACTCCATGTTGCTGCAGATCTGTTTCCTATTTGTGGGCAGCTGCTCTCCGCTCTCTGCTCAGTCTGACATGAGGATGAAGCACAACTGAGGTAAACAATCACAGGAAATACAGGCACAGCATTAAGGTAGGAATAAACAAAGATGATGGAGTGATGTTTGCAAACATGACAGCTGGTGAGGGATGCTCTGGTTAACTCTGGTTAACTACTGTAACCAGACAGTAACCAGACAGCACTACTCTACCAGCACTACTCCTGTTCTGAGGTAACGGCTCTGAATTAGTGATGTGAACAACCTGCCTCCCGACAAGGACGCGGCTGCTCTCCAGCTGTTGCCATGACGACGCTTTCAACATCAGCATCAGCAGCTGAAGTGAATCCTCTGTCACTAATGATTTATTGATCATCAGAGCATT
Source organism: Karalla daura (assembly GCA_029224185.1). Taxonomy (NCBI): domain Eukaryota; kingdom Metazoa; phylum Chordata; class Actinopteri; order Chaetodontiformes; family Leiognathidae; genus Karalla; species Karalla daura. Next base: position 888,404 of record CM055207.1, on the reverse strand, counting down.
TTATCAGTGTCAAAAACAATCACTCTGAATAACGAGCTGTGTGTTAATCACGTCCGTGAAGAGGCGATTGAGAATGTCTCCATCGAGGAACCAGCAAACAAAAAGCTCAGGATATGAGGAGGTAGATGAGAAGCTACCTGTGATGAGGAACATCAGAGTGTGTGGATGTGAAGCAGGTGATGATCTGATCTGACAGGATGTGAGCGCCTGCCAGGGTTTTATTCCCGGGATAATGAGGCCGGGTGGCCCGGGCAGCAGCTGCCCACCGTCAGCCCCCCCCCCCCCCTCCCCCTCCCATCGCCCCCCCCCCCCACCTCCCATCGCCCCCCCCCCCCCCCCCCCCCCCACCTCCCATCGCCCCCCCCCCCCCGTCCTTCCCAGGACATCTTTAAAGGATTGCAAACGAGCGGCGATCTTGGGGGCGCCGGCCTGTTTGGGATGACAGACACGAGGCGTTTAGCGTCCGTTTGATGCCGCTCGCCTTTAATTGATCTGGAAGTCGTGGCTCACGGCCTCTGAAGAGCTGCACCCCCCCAGCCCAGCTCCAGCCCGCTCACTGCCTCAACACTCATGTAACATCTGTGTTGTTCAGCAAGGCAGATAAAGACCTGTGTGATCCCACACACACACACACACACACACACACACACACACACACACAGTGATGGGAACCACCACCCTCATTCCATTTGGCTGTGAATACATTATTCTGTGAGCGCGGCTGTTTGACAGGGACAGATTGAGGCGGCCTCTGATCGCTGCAGCAGCTCCTGTTATGGGAAATGGAGCCGCACATTTACATTTACTCATTCTATTACTTTGATGGATCTGCTGGGCCAACAGGCAGCTATTTTATGGCGAGGCCTCCATGTGTCTTTTGGAGTAATACAGAAAGAGATTCAGCGCAGGTATTAAAAAAAAAGGTGCAGGGATTTGTTATCGAGAGCAGCAGACTTCACAGATACAGAGACTAGTTAGCGTAGCTTAGCGGAGCCGCGCTCTGCATGGATGCCCTCCTGGGAGCCGGATGAAGCTGGGAACAAAGGGAACAGTCTCAGTCAGAGGAACACGGGCTGCCGGCGCCGCTGCTGGAGGCTGGCGCTCTGACAAGCTTCGTTTTCACGCTCTGGCCTGCTCACACACCCAACCCCTGTTAAACGACTGGCTAATTGTGACTTATATAGAGCTCAGATGCTGCAGCCGCAGAATGTGGAACAGCTCCGCTCACTCGCTAAGTGCGATGATATTCACCACTGCTGCCAACAAACCGAATGAACTGAAAACACAACAATAAAACAAAGTTTAACATCCAGAGAGAGAGAGAGAGAGGGGGAGGACGGGGTCGGAACAATTCAGCGCTGAAATGAAATGATTATGAGATTAAGATTCTGATATCAAAGGCCAGGACAACGGGCTGTTTGTGGGGCTAACGCAGCGTTGGGCGGGCCCGGTTCCTCTGAGACCAGAGGGCTTTATCTGAGGAGCTGGAGACGCAGAACGCATCATGACTTATCTGTCTGAAGACGCCGCCGCTCGTCTCAGCGTCTTATCTCCAGCTCGCTGGCTGCGGAGACGACTGCAGCTCTCATTTCTGAGCGATTCTCGTCTCCAAACTTCTTTGTTGGGTGCAGAATGAGAGTTCCCTCTTAGTCAATATCTCTGCTGAAACACTGCGTCTGCTCTGCATCTGCCCCCGCTGAAACGCTAGCGGCTGATGAGCCTCAGAGAGGTGGAGACGCTCGGCTGGAGGTGGAGACGCTCGGCTGGAGGTGGAGACGCTCGGCTGGAGGTGGAGACGCTCGGCTGGAGGTGGAGACGTGTTTAACTAGCATAATGCACTTTGGTGGAACCTGTCGACAAACTAAATGTAATTAAAGTCAATGTTTCATTTTTTGAAGTGCACACACTGTGTGAACGCAGAGATGTGCTAATGAATGCTAACTGCTACAACTAGAAAAACTGCTGATAAAACTCTGAACAACTTAACCAAGTTACGTCAAGAGGTTTCAGCTAATGTGTTGAGATACTCAGTTACTCAGTGTCTTCTCAATGGCATCAACTTAGCTTTGTTAGCCATATGTATTTTAGCCATTTGGCTCAGATTGTTCTAATGAAGTTACCTAGTTAAGTTGCATCTAGTTGTCGTTTGTATTAACGACAACCAATCGCCACGTACTAAAGTCAGCCACGGGGTTCCGCAAGGATCTGTGCTTGGTCCAGTTCTTTTCTCTGTATATATGCTCCCTCTAGGTGATATCATCAGGAGTCACTCTATAGATTTCCACTGTTATGCTGACGACACTCAGTTATATCTATCTATCAAGCCGGGCGAGCTCAACCGTCTACAGCAGCTTCAGTCCTGCCTTGATGATGTGAAGGCCTGGATGACTAATAATTTCCTCCTTCTGAACTCAGAAAAAACAGAGTTGCTGCTCATAGGTCCTAAACACCTACGCGATTCAATATCTGATGCCATAGCATTACAAGGTAGTTTTGCGACTTCTTCTGCCACCACCATAAAGAACCTAGGTGTTAGTTTTGATCCAGACCTGTCTTTTAGCTCCCACATAAAATCGATCTCACGGACTGCCTACTTCCACCTCCGCAATATTTCAAAAATAAGACACCTCCTCCCTCTCCATTCAGCAGAACAGCTGGTCCATGCCTTTGTTACCTCCAGGCTGGACTACTGCAACTCTCTACTGGCTGGAAGCTCCAATAGGTCGCTGAGAACTCTGCAGCTCATTCAGAACGCGGCAGCTCGTGTCCTGACTAAAACTAGAAAGAGAGATCACATCTCTCCTGTTCTGGCCTCACTACACTGGCTTCCTGTACCTTTCAGGATCCAGTTCTAAATCCTCCTCCTTGTCTATAAAGGTCTTCATGGTCTGGCACCCTCTTATATCTCAGACCTGATAAAACCCTATTGCCCCACTAGGAGACTTCGTTCTCTGAATACAGGCCTACTTGTGGTTCCAAGAGTCTCTAAGTCTAGATGTGGAGCCAGAGCCTTCAGCTACCAAGGCCCTCTGTTATGGAACCATCTCCCAGTCTCAGTCCTGGAGCAGACACCCTCTCTACCTTTAAGAGTAGCTTTTTGACAGAGCCTACAGATAAATCCAAGATAAGCTGCTATAGGTTGAGTCTGCTGGGGGTCCCCGGCACATTGAGCTCTATCTTCTCTGCCTTCTCTGTGGGTGTGAATCAGGTTCACGTTCCCTCTAGCTTCTCTCTTTCCTCTTGGTTTTCCATCTCCTCCTCTTCCTCCCTCTCCTCCCCCTCTCCTTTGTTATCTTTCAATTTATTTTTATTTTTATTTTATTTTTATTTTCATTTTTATTTTTGTTTATATATATATATATATATATATATATATTTCTATTTTTATTTATTTATATATTCTTATTTTAATTTTTATTAATATTTTATTTTTTAATTCTTAATTTTCTTTTTATTCTTATTTTTATTTTTCATTTTATTTTTCATTTTATTTTTCATTTTATTTTTATTATTTTTATTTTCCCTCCTGGCTTCCATCAGGCTGAGCTGGATCCAGGACCACCTCTACCCGGCTCATCTCACTGCGGTTCCTCCTGCCTGCTACTATGGACTGATTCAATTCAATTCATTGATTTATATCCTGAACTGTTAGCCATCAATAATGTTTTGTTTGTGCCCGCCTGTCCGTCCTGGGTGAGGACCTCCTCCTCTGTCTCTCACCCTGAGGTTTCTCCCCTTTTTTTCCCTGTCAGGGTTTTTCTTGGGAGTTGTTCCTCAGCCTTTGCGAGGGTCTAAGGACAGGGGTTTTTTTCACTATGTACACATTGTTGCTCTGCTTGTAAAGTGCTCTGAGATAACAGCTGTTATGATATGGCACTTAAAACAAATAAATGTTGAGTTGAGTAGTCAGCTCACTCATTCGATGCCTCTGAGTCAACAGTAGGTGTGTGTTACGAGTTGTGTGGAACCATTTGACACATTATTTCTGAGTAATTCAGAGGATTTCTTTTTCTAAATGAAACATGGTTTTAAATGAAAATGAATTTACAGGCAGTGTGTGCAGTCTGCTCCACACACAGATGAACAAAGTTTGACTGCAGCTGTTGAGCTAAGCTAAGCTAAGCTAAGCTAAGCTAAGCTAAGCTAAGCTAAGATAAACTGACACCGTGGTGCAGTCAACCAAAGGAAAAAGATTAATCTCTGCATACTGATTCTCCCTGGTCGATGGACTCATAAAATAGGTTAAAAAAACACATTTACAGTCACTCCTACACACACACACACACACACACACACACACACACACACACACACACACACACACACACACACACACACACACACACACACACACACTCTATATACTCTGTGACAGTGTCCCACCTCGTGCAGACCAGGATAACATGCCAAAAAGAAAATAATAAAGTAGACGACAGGACACGGAGCTCAGACCCGTGAGTGCAGTGTCGCTGCAGCAGAGTGGAGCTGCAGAGCGAGCCGGGCCGAGGCAGCGGAGCAGCTCGTCCTGAGCCGCCTGCAGCTCGCTGGAAGTCGCTCACCCAGCTAAAGTGCAGCCGCGCAAACGACTAATGATAGAAAACCTGTTTGTTCTGTTGCCAAGCAGCAGGTGCACAAACACAACGGCTGGTAGAGAAACGCTTCGCTCTGAAAGGAGCGCGCTCAGGGTCCCAGAGCTGCGTGGACGCGCTGCAGATAATGGACGTGTTTGTTTTAACGCAGCTCTCTGCAGCCATTAGGACGAGGCAGGGTGAACTCTGCACAGGCCGAAACTCCTCTCCTTTGTATCTGAGACGTTTTGACGTTGGCTTCAGTTCCCACTGACGGTAAGTGACTAGCATTAAAAAATAAAAGGCCCTTTCAGACATGCTTCATCTGGCTTTAAAAATGTAAAGGCTGCGATGACTTTATTGGAACATGAAAGCACCTTTACTTTCACTTTTAGTTCCAGCTTCTTATTATGACATTGAATAAAAAGAGGAGAAAGGCTGAACTCCACCAGGGTTTCATCTCACATCACAGTCTCACAATGTTCAACCAAAACTTCAGGAGTTGAGGTCCTTTTATTCACAATATTTCCTGTTGTGGCACCGAATCATTGTTCCGAGGTGCTTAGTCTCCGTAACGTCCACCTCTGTGTAATCTGACTCATCTCATTTCCAGCAGCAAACTGATTCAAGCCTTGTGCTGCCCTTCGTTATCAACACAGATTGTGATCTTGTTGGGGGAGGAATATTTACCCAAACACGTTGTTTTTCCCTGAACTTTGACCTGACCAGATCCTGCTGAGAAGCACAGGAGCACAGATCCTAGGATCATTTCTGATCCAGCCTGATCCAGCCTGATCCAACCTGATCCGTCTCTGCTCATTCACTGCTTCATGGTTCTTCAGGTCCTAGTTCACATCTGTTTCGTTCGTAGTCACTCAAAGCCATTTAAATCCACATCAAGTCACAGTGAGTCGCACATAAAGTAGTAAAGTAGAGTCGTGTTAAGACTCATAATGGCACACAACCATTACATAACCATGTTTCTGCGTGTGACGTCAGGTGTTCTCCTGAACATGGACCACCTGGAGAAGCAGAGTCACCTGAAGTCACCTGAGGTAGCGCAGGCTGTGGCCTGTTCACGCTGGAGTCGTTTCCACTGTAACTGCCAGTGAGAACGTCTCATCAAGTCAGCGCTGAGAGGAGCTCAGCCTCAGCGGGGAGACGCTGCTTTCATCCCAGTGGGACTCTGTGTCTGAGGCTCTGAACTCGTCCTCCGCTCCTCTCGACTCCTCTGTCAGTCTGGCAACGCGGAGGAAAAGTGGGACGAGGAGCAGGAGAGGATGGAGATCAAAGGGCAGCGCGTGACGGAGCATCTCCAGCATCACTCAGGGATCAATATTAATGAGTATTCATGTTAATGAGCATCAGTGTTGGTAAGTGTTAGTGCTGACCAGTGTCGGCTCCTGACTGAAGGTGGAGGTGACGGTCGGTGGCGTAACAGCGCTCGTCCTCTGGGATCGAACAGAGCGATGATGAAGCCTGGACCAGGAGGCAGAGGAGGAGGAAGATCAGCTCCATCAGAAGTAGCTGGAACTCCTCTGAGAGGTCACAGGAGAACAAACAGCACGACAGTCAGTCTATAAATACACAAACAGAGAGAGAGGTGGAACAGGAAGACTGTCTGCAGCTCCTCCACCATCTGTAGGACCACAGTCTCAAGGCTGCAGGTCCAGAGGATCTTCCTCCTCCACCTCCATGTTCCTCCTCTCTGAGTCTGCACCACATGTGATGGGAGTGAACAGTGGAGCTGGGTGAGTCTGAGGAGTTGAAGTCATATTTCTAATTATTTTTCAGACTGTTTGATGATTTCAGGATGTGATGGGACCCAGAGCAGCGCTGTAATCAAGCACATAATCACCTCTGCTGAGGTCTCCACCTGGAGGAGATAGTCTCTCCTGGCTTCTCTGAGGTGTCTCTGCTCCAGACTCAGAACTGATGCAGAACCTGCTCTGCTTCCAGCTGTGCAGCAGCTGTGCTCCACAGATCTCCACAGATCTCACAGTCTCTGACTGTCTCTCCCATGGTCCTGTCTCCTCATCTTCTTCTCCTGCTCTTCATCACTGATGTGAGCTCATGTTCCAGGGTCACGTCAGAGTCTGAAGGCATCACATTTACAGTAGAACCAGCAACAACAGAAAAAAGTCAGAGCTGAGCATCAAGACCTGCAGGAGGAGGTGTGCAGGAGCAGCAGCTGCAGACAGAGGCAGCAGGATACAACCACAGGCTACTGCAACAGGCTACTGCAACAGGCTGCTACCACAGGCTATTACAACAAGCTACTGCAACAGGCTGCTACCACAGGCTACTACAACAGGCTACTGCAACAGGCTACTACCACAGGCTACTACAACAGGCTGCTACCACAGGCTACTAC
>CM055207.1:858962-876462 GCA_029224185.1 Karalla daura | reverse complement strand
ACATGTTTCCAGCCTTCAGAGGATGTTTTTGCAGCTTTCAGCAGATGTGCCTCTCTCCTGGTCTCTCTGCCTCCTTCCTGCTTCCAGCTCCATCTGCAGATACCTGCACAGGTCTGCCGAGGCAACCTCTGACCCCAGACCAGACAAAAATACCCCAAAACCCATTTGAGCTTTGTGTTGTTCACCGTCTGGTGATTTTTCTGAATTTCACTGTCCTTCCTTCTCAAAACATCCTCAAAATGTGTGAAAGCTTTGTGAAGCTCAGACACAGATGCACAAATGATCAGGAGAAGTCTTCTTATCATGTGTGAGCCACTGACCAGCCACATCAACGACCCAGCCTGCAGGTGAAGCACAGACTCTCACTGGTCCTACAACATGGTTCCAGTTTTCTAACTCATCTGGCTTGGACATAATTTCCTTTCCGAAACTCTCTGGACCAGAAGCCACTTTTCTAAAATGTCAAACTGTTTCCTTCAGTTTATCAGCCCTAACGTGTTTTGGTCGCAGCTGAAGTGGATAAATCCTTCTGCAGCAGCTTCAGAGTGGACAGCTCCTCACTGCTGCTCCTCCCTGCTGCACCTCCCTGCTGCTCCTCCCTGCTGCTCCTCCCTGCTGCTCCTCCCTGCTGCTCCTCCCTGCCTCCTGGAAGCCTTTGTCTGGCCTGATCGATGCTCATCAGAGCTGCTGCTCTTACAGGTTAAACTCAGCTCACTCGTTTCTTTGTGAGAGACAAAATATTGTCTTAGACTAGAACACATGCGTGTGTGTGCGTGCGTGTGTGTGTGTGTGTGTGTGTGGGGATAATTACATTTATCACAAAGGATTCAGCGATTGCATAAAATCGTGATTTCTCATCTCATTTTGAGTCAGTGCTTGAAGCTCCTGATGTAAAGATCCTCACCGCCCTGTTGCTCCGTGGGAACAGCGCCCACTCTTCAGGAAGTCACGTATGTAATGAGGATCAGGAGGAGCCTCAGAACGTCTGCATTAATGAGTCCATGAGCAGAGTTTCCTCCTCAGAGTGATTATAGAACCAGTCCCTGCTCGCTCTGTGCAGAACTTTCTACACTCATACAATCAAAAACAACATACAGCGTCTAAAAGGCTGCCTCCACTCAGAACCTCTGCTGTGAACTGATGAATATGTAACACACCAATAAGCATCACAGTCGAAGCAGCAGGCTGAAGTCTCCTCCAGCTCGTCTGGATGTATCGTCTTCTATCTTCTTAAATGTTGCTGTTGAAGTCGCTCTGATGCATTATGGATGAGCCTGAAACCTTTGCTCCGAATTTAACACTGAACACAAGCGTCTAGCTCCCAGCTCTCTCTCTCTCTCTCTCTCTCTCTCTCTCTCTCTCTCTCTCTCGCCCTCTCTGGGAGGAGGAGGGAACGTGGTCCAGCGCTCCAGCCCTGACGAGGCTCAGCCCGAGCAACAAAGCCTCTGTATCCGTTCATAATGAACTCAGAATAAATCCTGGTGGAACCGTTAACGTCCTAACTCGCTGAATTCCTCCCAGAAAGCAGCTGATAAGTAGCTCCGCTCCACACTTAACTGAGTGTTGTGCAAAGAGCAGCTTCAGTATTATTCCGGCTCTCTATGTTTAAATCATCCTGTGAAGCAGCCTGGACCTCGCGGTTTGGTCTGAAAGCGTCTGAGAGCATCTGAGCCTGGAAGAAACAGCTCCACGGATCTGTGATGTCACCATGACGGAGAGCACAGGAACATACCTGACCACAGCTTCACTCATCTCCTAACCCTAACCCTAACCCTAACCCTCTACCTAACCATAACCCTAACCCCAACCCCAACCCTAACCCTAACCCTAACCCTAACCCTAACCTCAACCCTAACCCTAACCCTAACCCTCTACCTAACCATAACCCTAACCCCAACCCCAACCCTAACCCTAACCCTAACCCTAACCCTAACCTCAACCCTAACCCTAACCCTAACCCTCTACCTAACCATAACCCTAACCCTAACCCTAACCCAACCCCAACCCCAACCCTAACCCTAACCCTAACCCTAACCCTAACCCTAACCCTAACCTCAACCCTAACCCTAACCCTAACCCTCTACCTAACCATAACCCTAACCCCAACCCCAACCCTAACCCTAACCCTAACCCTAACCCTAACCTCAACCCTAACCCTAACCCTAACCCTCTACCTAACCATAACCCTAACCTCAACCCTAACCCAAACCCTAACCCTAACCCAACCCCAACCCTAACCCTAACCCTAACCCTGACCCTCTACCTAACCTTAACCCTAACCCTAACCCTAACCCTAACCCTAACCCTAACCCTAACCCCAACCCTAACCCTAACCCTAACCCTAACCCTAACCCTAACCCTAACCCTAACCTCAACCCTAACCCTAACCCTAACCCTAACCCTCTACCTAACCATAACCCTAACCCCAACCCCAACCCTAACCCTAACCCTAACCTCAACCTCAACCCTAACCCTAACCTCAACCCCAACCCTAACCCTAACCCTAACCTCAACCCTAACCCCAATCCCAACCCCAACCCCAACCCTAACCCTAACCCTACCACTAACCCTAACCCTAACCCTAACCCTAACCCTAACCCCAACCCTAACCCCAACCCCAACCCTCTACCTAACCCTAACCCTAACCTCAAGGAGGTAGAGGAGGTAGAGGAGACAGAGGAGGTAGAGGAGGCAGCGGAGGGAGAGGAGGGAGAGGAGAGAGAGGAGGGAGAGGAGACAGAGGAGGTAGAGGAGGTAGAGGAGGGAGAGGAGGTAGAGGAGGTGGAGGAGGTAGAGGAGGTAGAGGAGGTAGAGGAGGGAGAGGAGACAGAGGAGGTAGAGGAGGCAGCGGAGGGAGAGGAGGTAGAGGAGGTGGAGGAGGTAGAGGAGAGAGAGGAGGTAGAGGAGGTAGAGGAGACAGAGGAGGTAGAGGAGGCAGCGGAGGGAGAGGAGGTAGAGGAGGGAGAGGAGGTAGAGGAGGTAGAGGAGACAGAGGAGACAGAGGAGGTAGAGGAGGTAGAGGAGGGAGAGGAGGTGTGCTGATTGAAAGCCCCTACACTGCAAACACATCTGGACAGGTGTCTCTCAGGAGTCCACACACACACACACACACACACACACACACACACACACACACACACACACACACATTTGCACATTTTCGATTTGGCTGAGCAGCTGTTCCGCTCCCCTCCAGCTCCCTGCGAGCCGTCGCCTTATTAAGCTCTTATTAATGTAATATCATTAAACGCCCCCCGAACATCTGAGAGCAGCCTTCATACGCGCCTCCTCCTGACGCTCCTTCCTCCTCGAGGGCCGGCCTGGTTGTGTTGGGAGGTGCTGGGTCCGTCCTCAGCTCCCCGACTCTGACGCCAGGCAGAATGATGGCCGCCATAACCTCTGAGCACGCTCTCCTCCTCCTCCTTCCCCTGCTTCTCCTCCTTCCCCTCCTCCTCCTCCTCCTTCAGCTACTCCTCCTCCTTCCCCTCCTCCTCCTCCTCCTCCTTCCCTTCCTCCTCCTTCCCCTCCTCTTCCTGCTCCTCCTCCTCCTTCTCCAGCTCTTCCTCCTCCCTCCCCTCCTCCTCCTGCTCCTCCTCCAGCTCCTCCTCCTCCTGTTACTATCTTTTCATTACAGATCTTTATAAACACAGATCAGATCGCAGACAGAAGGTGCACGCCTGCTCCTGCTGCTCCTGCTGCTCTGGCTGCTCCTGCTGCTCCTGCTGCTCCTGATACTCCTGGTGCTCTGGCTGCTCCTGCTGCTCCTGCTGCTCCTGCTGCTCCGGCATGGACCTGGAGATAATGAAGGAGGAGGATCGATGCTGCAGGTCGTCCTCCTCCAGCTCGGAGCGTCACACAGCCATGCAGCTTCAGGCCGGATGTGTTTCAGCGTGTGCGTGCTACGGCTAACTGAATGCTATTGATGGACTGATGGATCGATGGGACGAGCGCGTCCTGCTGGGGAGAGCCTCCTCATGGCAGCGAGCCGCGACCATCCTCAGGTGTTCACTGTAAACCAAGCTGGAGCCTCCGCTCACAAGCGCTCTGTGAAGGCTCTGAGCGGATCGGCTCAGGGAAGCTGCTGTGGTCCTGCAGGTGTCCAGACTCCAGTGATATTCAAGGAACAAACATTGTAAATGAACCAAGTCAGAACCGTGGCCCTGAGGCTCAGCCGGCTCTGGGCCTGGTCCGGGCTCTTCACCCAAACACACCAACAGCAGCACTTTCCTGTTCTGACTCAGTCCAGACCTTCAGAGTCTGCCAAATAACATCGGTTGAAGAGTTTTTGAGTAACTTGTAACTTCTATGCTCAGTGAAGCGTCTGTAAAACCAGTGAGTACTATTATTTAATCAAAACCAACTTTACCAGTAAAATTATGAACCATTGTATGGGAATGTTTTTCTTTCTGCAGCTAATGGCTGTTCATGACGACTCTGTGGGGAGTCCGAGTTATACAAATTAATTCTCTTATTAGGGATTCATGTTTTGCATAATAAAGTGTAATTTGATGACTACACACGATCTCCTGCTGAGCTTCATTCATCCATCTCCTCACAAAACCATTGTCTGGATGAATGGAATAAACATGATTCAATCCTTCAGCCTAGTTCAATGCGTCACCAGGCCACATTATGAAGCTCAACATTCCCTCAGTGAACGGGATGTAGAAGCAGAGCGAGACGTTGCAGCTGCAGATCTGAACCTGTAGCTGCATCCGAACATCTGCTGCAGCTGCCTCCACTCAGCCAGAGCCCATCACCTGACAGGTGACAGGCACCAGGTAACTAGCAACACTGATCTTGATGAGATAGTTAGTTACAGATGTAGTCCTCAATCTATATATGCTGCAATATATTCTCTATATATTCTATCTGATCTCGTCCTTCCCAGTGTTCATGGTTTGAAGCCTTGAGGTGGTGACTGTGTGGAGCTGGTCGTGTCCAGCGAGGAGCTGCAGAAGCTCTGAGGAGCTCCATGAGGAGCCGAGCCGGTTCCTCATGAAGCTCAGAGCTTCCTCAGCTCGTCTGCAGCTGCAGCACCACCCCAGGTCCATCATCTGCTCCCAGACTGGTTGTCCCACTCTCAAGATCCTTTCTGGAGAAATTCACCTTTTACAGGCAAATGTCACAACACCAGAATCTCACCTGAACGCATCGAGAGGTTCATGTCTCAGTCCCAGGCCACTGAAGAGAGATCAGTGAAACCAAATGCTAAATGTTTGAAGTGTGATGTCTGAACTGTTCCAGGTAAGCAGTGGAAACACATGTTCTGCTCTGAGGGGGGGGGGGGGGTCAACAGGAAGAGGAGAGTCTCAGCCTGTCAGGCACCTCTGGTCATGTCTCTGTGGAGGATGAGGCAGATGTTGAGTCTGCAGACCTCAGAGCAGTTAGAGAGCAGCAGAGTTGACATATCAACACATTTAATATGGAACAGTACAAAACAGGTACAATAAGTCAGATCGTCATATAGTAGTGAAGCTGTTTCCAAAGTTAACTTTCCAGACACATTTATTGGGCTGATAACATTACTCAAACACAGTGTATGACCATTGTAAACAATAAAACAGAAAAAGGCATCAGCTCCCGCCAAGCTTTTAAAATTCTCAACATTTGCCTCTTTTTTTTACTTTTTTTAAAATCCTCTTAATATATCTTTTGAATGTTACTTTTCTTTACATATTCATTTTTCTGCAAGTTATTGATAATTATAATATGTACAAACGAGGCCAAGACACTGGTAGCTCAGGGAATCTCTGCTCGTTGTGACTCTTTTAGAAAATGACAGGTTCAGTAAGGCTGTGCCCCCCCCCCCCCAGCACCCCCCCCCCCCCCCCCCACTGGTCATTGATCGGTTCTGCTGATTGCATGCCTTGTTGGTGACGGTAATGAAGCGTCCGTGACGAGTCTGACCTGCTTCCTCCAGAACATGTATGTACAGAGCAGGGACGGGAGGCTGGCAGATAAATGCTTCCACGTTGTTATTTACTCTTTTTTTTGTTTGCCTCCAAATGTCCTCTTTTTGTTTTCGATTTCTCCAAAAAAAGTACCAAAATGTCCGTGTAGGTATCTTCATACGGTGGGGAAAGGTCGCTAGCGTGTGTGAGGTCGAGGCTGTTCTCCGTGTGTGAGAAGCTCTTCGCTCCACGCAAAGTTCCTCGGCTGGCAGAACGTCCCGCGTGGTTCGTCTTTATACAATGCCATGAAATAACCTTAGATGAGATGCAGCCTTGGACCCGGTCTCACAGCCCTCTCTCTCTTCTCTCCCTCGCTCGTCCCGCTCTTCGTCTCTGACACTCATCTTCTTGCTCATCCAAGGGAGGCTACTTTAGCAACCACTCGTTCACTGGAAGAGAGGAGAAGGACAGGACTGAGAATACTGATTTATATATGCAGCGCTCTGCGCAGTTCAGCTGTTCTCTGGCACTATTCACCTCCAGCCCCCCCTCCACCCCTCACCCCTCCACCCCTCACCCCCCCCCCCCAAACCCCACCCCCTCCACCGCACCCCTCCACCCTGCACCATATTTCATCGATGGCGATAAAATACAATTTCAAAATGATGGCATTCTAGTGAATGGAGGCAGGAGGAGGAGGGAGGTGTGTGTGTGTGTGTGTGTGTGTGTGTGTGTGTGTGTGTGTGTGTGTGTGTGTGTGTGTGTGTGTGTGTGTGTGTGTGAGTGTGTGTGTGTGTGTGTGTGTGCGGAGGGGCTGAAGTGGTGGCTTTATGTTTTGAGCGACAGCTCTGACAGAAAATTACACCCTCCTAAAACACCCAGAGATTCAAAGAACAGGCGTAAACATCGTAATTTGATTTGAAAGAATTCAACAACCAATTTCTATCATCATATTTATTTCATCAGGCTTTGAAAGAGGGGTAACACACACACACACACACACACACGCACACACACACACACACAATGTGATTATCTCCCCTCCTGATTTCACATTTAGATCCCACCCTGATGATCATCACCTCTCAGGGGGTTTGAGGAGTGTGTGTGTGTGTGTGTGTGTGTGTGTGTGTGTGTGTGTGTGTGTGTGTGTGTGTGTGTGTGTGTGTGTGTGTGTGAAGGTCAACCTCACACAAATCACTGTGAAGACGTATTTTCACTTTTAATGAGACCTCCGCTCCACCTCTCCCCTCTCTCACTCCAAGGTCTTTAAATGTCTGCACAATTAAACACGCAGGTCCGTCTCTCTCTCTCTCTGTCTCTGTCTCTCTCTCTCTCTCTCTGTCTCTCTCTCTCTCTCTCTCTCTCCGTCTCTCTCTCATTCTCTCTCGGAGTGTTTGTGCTCCGAGGCTCCCCGGTGTGTTTATTCGCCGATCAGAAAAAGGTCTGAAGCTGCTGCAGAGGCTGGAAATCTCCCCCACAGCTGCTTTGCTGCACAGAATAAGAATTTCATCTTTTGAGGGCGTAGGGGGTCGAGCAGAGAGGGAGCGAGAGAGGGATGCAGGCAGAAAGACAATCACTCTGAGTGTGTGTGTGTGTGTGTGTGTGTGTGTCGGCCACAGTACAGTAAATCCAGAGGATTCTAACGTGTCTGCGCTGCGGGCTGGTTGCACTGATACATGTCGGAGCAGAGGAGGAGAGATGACAGGACCAGCCACAGCTGACTCCAGATCAGCTGTTCCCCTGTCCAACAGCTGACTTCCTGCTGCCCGCACCGCACTTCCTGCTCTGGGGGGTGTGTGTGTGTGTGTGTGTGTGTGTGTGTGTGTGTGTGTGTGTGTGGAGGGGTTGGGGGGGGGCAGTGTCTAATAACTGTCACTGACCCAGACACACGTCAGGACCTCAGTCAGTCTGAGCTTCAGAGAGATATTAACTGCAGTGTGGAGGTGCCTCTGCTCCTCCTAGGACCTCCTCTGCTCCTCAGAGCCCCTCTGCTCCTCCTAGGACCTCCTCTGCTCCTCAGAGCTCCTCTGCTCCTCCTCAGAGCTGTGGTGCAGCAGCAGCGACTCTGACACGTTATTACTTCACTACGTCCTGATTAATCAGCTGCTGCAGGTAGCATCACATGTGATGTTTCGTCTCTCAACCTGAGCTGTGTGAATAAAGATGAGACTAAATAAATGTAAAAAGAACTTTTCAGAATAATTTTAAAGAGTATAAGAACCCAGACTTCTTTCATTACATCCAGTCAGTCAAAACCAATGTCTTTCACTTTCTCACTTTGTGATTTTCACATTTTTCTATAGATCAAAGCTGCAGATTTAAGCAAAGCAAAGCGAGTGAATTTCATATCCAGAGGCAGCTCAGCGAGCTGTATGCAGCCATAAATAAATAAAAGTGATAATTGAAAATATTAAAATATAGAATCATCTGTTCTCTGTTTCCTAGTCGTATTTTCTCTTTCGTATTTTTATCTTTATGCTCATATTTGCTCATGTAAGTGTCTTTTATAATCATGACTAAATGACACACATTAAAACTACGTTTGAGGAACACTAATCTAAAATCCAAATGAGGACGGCACAAAAGAACTGATCTTAGAGCGAAACTACAGCAGAACCAGCCGAACTATCGCCTGGACAAAAAGGAGAAGAGAGGAGAGTGAAGAGAGGGCGAGTCCTGGCCCCCCAGGCCGGGCCGGGCCGGCTGGGGGGCCAGCGGGGGGCCCCTACCTCGGTACTGCCCCTACCTCGGTACTGCCCCTACCTCGGTACTGCCCCTACCTCGGTACTGCCCCTACCTCGGTACTGCCCCTACCTCGGTACTGCAGCTTCTGGGCGCGGTTGTTGGGGCAGTCTTTGCCCTGCACGCTGAAGTTGATGTTGGTGCGGATGCAGCGGTTGTTGAGCGGCTGCACCGGGCGGACGTTGTCGCTCATGCTCAGGAAGATCTGAGACGGCTGGTTCTGGCTCAGCAGCCGCAAGGAGTGCATCTGGACACACACACACACACACACACACACACACACATACACACACACACACACACACACACACACACACACACACAGACCATCAGCGGGGTGTGAGCCCAGCCCTCTATCCTCCAGGCTGAGCATCAGAGACGGAGCAGAGCTGAGGAGGTGAGTCGGTCTGGCAGGTCAGAGGTGAGCCGGCCTCTGCTCCTCACCTGCATCCGTGTCAGGTACACCGGCTTGTTCATCAGGATCCACGTGGCCGTCTCGAAGCAGGGAGGGATGGTCATGGACCCGTCGTACGTGATGAAGCTGCTGGTCTCTGGGTAAATCTCCTCGATGTTCAGGCCGCTCAGTAAATACGCATCATCTGGAGAAAACAGAAGAAAATATCAAGGTTGGAGAGTGTGAGCGGACCAGCAGGAGAACACCCTGATACGGCAGGAGGAGGAGGAGGAGGAGGAGGAGGAGGAGGAGGAGAGAACATCTAAGAATTATTTCATTTCAGTTTCAGAGGAGTGACTCCTGCCCCCACATCAGCACGAGGCTCCAGGAGGAGTTTAACAAACAGCCTGGAGCCGATCTACTGAGGCTCTACTGCAGCACTGAGGTTCTACTGCAGCACTGAGGCTCTACTGCAGCACTGAGGTTCTACTGCAGCACTGAGGTTCTACTGCAGCTCCTGGGGGGTTGTGACTGTGATCTCCACCTTTTAGAAAGATAATTGTTGATTGTTTTGGTTCATTTGAACGGGTTTTAGCTCGCTGTGAGAGGTGCTGTACAGTAGAAAGAACCTTCCTTATGAAGATATCGCTGGAACACTTGGATTAGATGACAGTTCTCTCCATATCGTCTTGTTTTTGAGACTTGTCTGTATCTTTCTTTCTGTTGTGGGTTCTATTGTAGTGTAGTGGCATGCATATATCTGGTGCTCTATGAATAAGAAATTATGTCTAGAGTCCAGAGGAGTGAGGATTCATCAGTTAAACTGTCACATGTTCACATTCTGTTCATCATCTGACACTATTATTACTGTTTATATCATTATTACTATTAGTATATATCATTATTACTATTATATATATTATTACAGCTGCAGCTGCATCGGTCTGGTTTCATTGTCTTGTTTTCGTCTGTTTTCGTCTGGATCTTTGAGCATCTTTTCATGATAACGATGATTTATTCACATGTTTGGAGTCCGGCCGAGACGCTTCCAGGCCGGGCGTCAGATCAGCGCTCACAGAGACGTCTTCTCTCACTTCCTGCTCCAGCTCCACTCTGCATGCATGGCACCAGTGGCTAGCTCCGCCAGGCGTATCTATGCATTAATGGGACGTGTAGTTTACAT
Source organism: Karalla daura (assembly GCA_029224185.1). Taxonomy (NCBI): domain Eukaryota; kingdom Metazoa; phylum Chordata; class Actinopteri; order Chaetodontiformes; family Leiognathidae; genus Karalla; species Karalla daura. The sequence continues at coordinate 866,246 of CM055207.1, read as the reverse complement.
AGAGACAGCCGGGGTGACTCTGGGGCAGCGAGCAGAGGATGTGTTGTTGATGGGAGATAACGGAGAGAACACTCCTCACAACCACCTGACAGCTCCTCACTCAGCTCATCTTCATCTGTGGACTCCTCTGTCTCAACGCTCTGATCGTGCTGATCCTTCTCTGCTGGCTGTGTGACGGCCCTGGAGCCACAGCACAAAAGCCTCCTCCGTCTCCTCCGTCTCCCCTGTCTCCTCTGTCTCCTCTGTCCCCTCCACTGTCTCCTCCACTGTCTCCTCCGTCTCCTCTGTCTCCTCTGTCTCCTCCACTGTCTCCTCTGTCTCCTCTGTCTCCTCTGTCTCCTCTGTCTCCTCCACTGTCTCCGTCTCCTCTGTCTCCTCTGTCTCTCCTGTCTCCTCTGTCTCCTCTGTCCCCTCCACTGTCTCCTCCGTCTCCTCTGTCTCTCCTGTCTCCTCTGTCTCCTCCACTGTCTCCTCTGTCTCCTCCACCCCCTCTGCCTCCTCTGTCTCCCCTGTCTCCTCCGTCTCCTCCGTTTCCTCCATCTCCTCCGTCTCCTCCGCCTCCTCTGTCTCCTGTCTCCTCCACTGTCTCCTCCGTCTCCTCTGTCTCCCCTGTCTCCTCCATCTCCTCCGTCTCCTCCGTCTCCTCCGTCTCCTCTGTCTCCTCTATCTCCTCCACCCCCTCTGTCTCCTCTGTCTCTCCTGTCTCCCCTATCTCCTCCGTCTCCTCTGTGTTTCCTGTCTCCTCTGTCTCCTATAATGAGAAGTCTTCGTCTTCACCTGGACCAACAGGAGCAGCCCGGCTGGCTGAGGGACAGTCTTCTGTGATGAGGACCCCTCCACCTCGCCGCCTTCTATGTGACCTCGGAGGCGTTCAGTGTCACTGTTGAACGCTGAGTCTTGTAAACAGGCTTTTTAAGAGGGAATGAAATAAAATAAAAGTAAATGAAGCTCCCGGGCTTAATTTGAGATAATCCCCATGAAACAGGTTCTCTGATCCTCTGTGTGCTGCTACCACCTCCAACAGCAGCATCATCAGCCGAGCAGCGCGGCTGCTGATCTTTGATCAGGCTGAAATAAATAATTCTCTTTGGATGGTGTGTATGTGTCTTTGTTTGGTTTGCATGTGTGAACATATCTGCTTTAAAAAAGCATCCAGCCTGTAGCGATGCTGGCTGCCAGAGCTGCGCCTCAGGACTCATAAGCATGAGGGGGCGGCGTGTGTGTGTGTGTGTGTGTGTGTGTGTGTGTGTGTGTGTGTGTGTGTGTGTGTGTGTGTGTGTGTGTGAGGATCGGAGGGAGTTCTGACAGCTGCCAGAGTCCATGCTCCTCTCCAGCTCCTCCGGTCCTCCAGGACCTGCTGCAGCCTGCAGGGCTCCTCCCATCCTCCAGGGGGCAGTGTGCCCCCCCACCACCACTAATTCAATTGTCTGTCTGCTTCCTCCTCACTGAGGCCACTGGAACAGGGAATCCACTGGAGCTCAGCTTCTCAACACATATCACTTTCAAACTGAACGATGAAGACTCAGAGAAGAAGGTCATCTCCACCAGAGGTCACCTCCAGAGGTCACCTCCACCAGAGGTCACCTTCACCAGAGGTGACCTCTAGAGGTCACCTTCACCAGAGGTCACCTCCAGAGGTCACCTCCAGAGGTCACCTCCAGAGGTCACCACCTCCAGAGGTCACCACCTCCAGAGGTCACCTCCAGAGGTCACCACCTCCAGAGGTCACCACCACCAGAGGTCACCTCCAGAGGTCACCTTCACCATAGGTCACCTCCACCAGAGGTCACCACCTCCAGAGGTCACCACCACCAGAGGTCACCACCATCAGAGGTCACCTCCAGAGGTCACCACCTCCAGAGGTCACCTCCAGAGGTCACCACCTCCAGAGGTCACCACCACCAGAGGTCACCTCCAGAGGTCACCACCTCCATAGGTCACCTCCACCAGAGGTCACCTCCAGAGGTCACCACCTCCAGAGGTCACCTCCAGAGGTGTTTGTTTTGTCTTGGCTCAGTTTCAGCCTGAATAGGTACAGAGGTGAAACTGAAACTGGAACATCTCCAGTGCTGGAGTTCCTCTCTACTGTGCTTTGACTCAGAAGGTTCCAGAAGAAAAGGATTCTGTGAGGATGTGAACATGAAGCCACTCACTCTTGTACGTTATTCTCGTGATGGTGTCTCTGTTCAGCATCCGGTTCAGGAACGAGTTCGACGTCTCTGCGATCTGCAGAGAAAGAGAAACGTTTAGAATGAAAGGACCGATCGTCTCACAAATCGGAGCGCTCGTCGAAAATGAAACTAAAGCGAAGCTCCTCAGTCGAGTTCTGCACGTATGGAGCGCGTTCATCTATCACCTTTAATGCCCGTGAAATGTCAGAACCCACTGATGTATTTTGCACAGTCAGGAGCTGCTGCTCTCTCCTCCATGCTGCTGCTTTGCCTTCTGGAAAACAAAGGCTCCCACTGTTTCCAGGAAGCCATTAGAGCACACACACACACACACACACACACACACACACACACACACACACACACACACACACACACACACACACACTGCCACCAGGACCAAACACTATCTATCTTTTTACATTGCAGACACACTGTAGTCTGGTCCTAATGGCTAAAAACAGGTTTCCACCCTGAGATGAAGGAGCTTCTGGAGCTACTGGAGCTACTGGAGCTACTGGAGCAACTGGAGCGACCGGACCGTTGGGAGCGATGGGAGCGATGGGAGCGATGGGAGCGATGGGAGCGATGGGAGGGTTTGGGAGGGTTTGGGAGTACATTTCTTCTGTTCCTCTGGTGGAGAACGTTCAGGGCTGGACCAGGACTCAGGACACCAGCAGCATCGTTCTGCAGATCCAGCAGGAGGTCCCTCACACTCTGGGGAGATGTTCTCCTCGAAGGTGATGAGGAGCTCCACTAACGCTGGACTGAAGAGTTCACTAAGGGTTCACATCACTGTGTTCCCACTGAGGACATCCTCACCTCAGGCCTTGATGCTCACATCTGGTTTCTTCAGTGGTTTTTACATTTTAAAAAGTAAATTCAACACTCAGAATCCAACATGAAGAGTCCTGAAGATACAGTCCTCAGATAGATCGATAGAAACTTTATTGAGGAGTGTGCCCTGCCCCTGAGGCTGCAGAGAGGACAGAGCATCTCCTTGTTCCAAAATTCAAGTCATTGAATATGTATTTATGTGACTATATATGACTTTATGTAACGTTACATAACATGAGTCAACATGACTGAACCTGCTCTGCTCCGAGCTGATCAGACAGAGACACCAGGTCCGAGTCCCACCTGAGTCCCACCTGACAACCTGGTCAGAGCAGACGTCTCAAGGTGTTTTTAGTCATTACATCTTCACTTTGTAGAATCGTTGAGCGCTGATGTTTCAGCTCCTCGTCTCTTCACTCTTAATTCCCAGCTCTGCAGCTTCGTCTCTGCTCCACCGCCTCCATTGTTGGTGGAGGTCTGAGGAGTGAGGAGCTGTTCTCTAGTAGAGGACAGCCCCCCCCCCCCCCACACACACACACACACATACACACACCGTCCAGCCCTCACTCAGTCCACTCAATCTACTCGCTCCACTTATTCTTCTCGGACTCTGCAGCTTTTAATTGTCAGCTCGTCTTTGTGCAGAGTGATTAGAGGAGCTCTCCTCCTCCTCTTCCTCCTCCTCCTCCTCCTCCTCCTCGCGCCTTCGTCTTTGACCTGCTCTCTGCAGCAGCCTTCATGTCACTCCTCCTCCACAACTTTCCGTTTCTCTTTCTAATCTTTTCCTGGAAACACACCTGAGGGGATTCACTCAATCTGTCTCTTCTCTCAGGATGGTGTGAGAGCAGCTTCAGCCTCGCCACCATCTGGCTGCACGTCCATCAGAGCAGCTTCTCTCTCTCTCTCTCTCTCTCTCTCTCTCTCTCTCACACACACACACACACACACACACACACAAACACACACACACTCCTCGCTGTTACATCGGAGAACACATCCAAGGTGTGAGTGAGCCGAGGAAGCAGAGCATCTATGGTGTTAGATTCTGGACTCAGAGTGAAGCTCAGCTTCTAGTCAGAACATTCTGGAATGAGTTTCTCCTCCAGAACTGATGGTGTCTCCACAAATCACTGTAACACTGTTATGTCATACAGTATAATCAGTCCACAATCACTGTGTGATACTGACTGATTGTACCGATCGCAGTAAACGTTCCTTTTTTGCTATCTGCACATATCATGTTCTTGACTCTTTTAGACATGTTTACATCGTGTCAAGTACCTGTATGAAAATAAATAAATCTGATCTTATCTACTGTTGTGGATCAATGTCCAGTAGCTGCAGGTTGAATACCCATGCACAAAGAATACACAGTAATACACAGTAATACACAGTAATACACAGTAATACACAGTAATACACAGTAATACACAGTAATACACAGTAATACACAGTAATACATACTACTAGGATACAGACATATACATACAGAATAATCAGACAGTGATACTGTGAGACTACAGCTGCATTTCACTTCATTTTCTTTGAGTCTTTCATTGTGTGTGTGTGTGTGCACGTGTGTGTGTGTGTGTGTGTGCGTGCGTGTGTGTGCGTGTGTTTGTGCGTGTGTGTGTGTGTGTGTGTGTGTGTGAGGGAGTAAATCTTTAGCGTTTTGTCGTGTGTGTGTTAACACAGCGTCCTCCCAGAACTTTAGCGCAGCTGAAACGTCCTTCGGAGAATAGCGTGCTCCCGCGTTTATGCAGAACACGTCTGTAATCACGTCGCACACTTTATATATTTATACCTCACAGTTCCTTATTCCACTGCATAGTTCATGTTCTATTTTATTCATTGTACTCTCTGCTGCATTATTCACAGCAGGCACTTTCTGCTGCTAGAAGCTAATTGCGCTGTGCTCTTAGCAGCTGATACGTGCAATGACAATAAAGTCAAATCTAATCCACGGAACCTTAATAAAAGGGATCAGCAAATAACCTGGAATCCTTTTTGGATTGAATGTCTTCACAGGTTTGTGACCTAGAACACGACTCCTGGATCTGAGTCTGTGTGAGAAATAAAAGCTGCAGTGTGAGTTGTTCTGATTGTACAGAGCAGACGTAGCCTGACGTGGAGCTGTCGGCTCCTGGCACCATGAACACATGTGAGGAGGGAACAAAGGTGGAGGAGCCGGAGTGGCGCTGACTCTGATTACAAAGCCTCTGCAGCTGCAGCTCTGAGCAGACGTGTTGGAAGCGCTGTGCTCGGACTGAGGTGTTCACAGCTTCTGCTCCAATCAAAACTAATCCAGGCTTCTTAACTCCTCTTTCATGCTCTGCTCAGACCTGCTCAGGTGAGCTCTTCTTCTCTGGCTTCTATGACCGAGAAATTAATTACTACGCGAGGAGAAGAAGCAGTCGATGCTAGAGAAAGCAGAACAAGACGTGACCTCTGGCTCTGCAGAAACATCGGCTCGCTGAGGGGAGCTTTCATAACTAACTGTGTGGGCGCTCCTGGTTCCATCAGGTTCTCTGAGGCTGATTCACAACAACATTCACGGCTGTTCAGAGACATCCAGCACAACACTCAGGAGTGAAAACTAAACGTGTTTCCTCTTAAAATGAGCTCCAGTGATCACAGCTGGAGGGTGAAGGAGCACGAAGGGTTCAGATGATGTGTTCAGGGACTGCAGCTAGAAGCAGGTGTGATCTTCCTGCAGGTTTTCTTATAGACTGACAGTGAACCAACATGATTCACTTCATTTTAATGTCTCTGACTTTTAGTTCACTAATGTACCAACTAACCAAACAATGTGAACCTGGTCAGTCATGGTAATGATATCAACCACACACACTCTGCTGCTAGAGGTTTCCATCTCCACACACACCGGCTGCACTCCTCTCTCTCTCTCTCTCTCTCTCTCTCTCTCTCTCTCTCTCTCTCTCTCTCTCTCTCTCTGATGGAGAGATGGAGATGGACAAGATGATGGAGAGATGGAGGTGGAGATGGAGGTGGAGACCTCTCATCCACAACAGATCCAGGAGGAGCAGCAGTTTTTGAGAGAAACAACGAGAAGATCAGAGGGAGACAACGTTCCTGTCCCCATCACAAGATCATCCAACCACACATGGAGGATGAGCCTGTTCAGAGATCAGAAACCCGCTGAGCCCCCTCCCTCCCTCCCTCCCTCTGTCTGTGTTTTCTCAGATAATGATTGTCCAGATTAGTTTTTGTCTGATCGTTGTGATGATTAGATCTTCTGTCAAATCTGTCAAATTGACAATGTCTGAAGAGTGTCAACCTCATTCCAGCAGTGTGTTAGTATTATTATTGTTTTTACTTGTTACAAATGAATGGACGTTTTTCCAGCTCAGACAGGAAGTGATGGGGAGGGGAGGACAGGAAATGATGAGGAAGGAAAGACTGGAAGTGATGAAGAGGGAAGGACAGGAAGTGATGGGGAGGGACGGACAGGAAGTGATGGGGAGGGAAGGACAGGAAGTGATGGGGTGGGAGGACAGGAAGTGATGGGGAAGATAAGACAGGAAGTGATGGGGAAGGAGGACAGAAAGTGATGGGGAGCGAGGACAGGAAGTGATGGGGAGCGAGGACAGGAAGTGATGGGAGGGCATGATTAGACCTGCAGTACAAAACCTCCACAGAGCAGCAGCTGCAGAGTGGTGACATCAGAGGAAGAAACGTGAGACTCACCTTCATGAATATGGACACTATGACCAGTCCGTTGGGGCTTTTAGCAGCTTCTGTGTAGTTGGTGTAGAGCTCATGATTGTAGTGGATCAGCTGGACCTGGAACAGACCCAGAGGACCCAGTCAGTTACTCTAAACCACTTTATAGACACTACGTGAAAACGTAAAAGAGGGAAATGGACATCAGCATCCTGACACTTCTCAGTCTCAGATCACGTCCTTTACATCCCAGGATTCAACATTCACATATATTCAGTGTGGCGACCACAAGCTCAGCGCCAGAGACTTCACTTTAGTCTTGAAAACCACAAAGCAGATATAATGCATCCGGAAAGTTCCACTGCATTTCTCTTTTGTTACAGCCTTATTCCAAAATGGATTAAATTAATCTTTTCCCTCAAAATTCTACACACAATACCCCATAATCACAAGATGAAAAAGGTCTTTTTGAAACAGACCATGAAGGCAGCATCCTCCGAAGGATGCGGACCCTGAATCGAGGTAACAGGTCATTTAAAGTTCTGAATGACTTGAGTCTGAGTTAGAGCCACACACTGTTCATGAATAAAAA
>CM055207.1:851462-853962 GCA_029224185.1 Karalla daura | reverse complement strand
CAGCCACGGAGAGAGAGAGTGAGGAAGTCGTCCAGAACAAACAGATCAAAGCTACACATTCATTCTGCTCATTTATCTATTCATCATACATCTAACTGAGCTCACTCTGGGCCTGATTCTCTGCGGTTTCTTCTCCTGCTGCTCTGAACTGTTGTTCAGATCATTTACACTTTGAACATTTAGATCAGACAAGTCGGTTTTGTAGATGGACGTGTCTGGAGAAGCTGCCCATGCCTGAGGAACACCTGAGAGGTTTAACATGGAGCTGCTTCACCTCCAGGTTCGAACAGAGACGTTCTAGTTTTAACATTTCTAGAGATGGAGACACAGTTACTGATGTCTCTTGACTGTGAGTGAGATGTAAAAGACATAAACACACCTCATGTATAATTCTTCACTGACTGTGCTCAGCTGTTTTGGCATGACTGAGGTTTTTAAAACAGACACTAGTTGATGAGAGCTCATTAATCAGTAGTGAGGACGTCTAACTACTGATCAGAGTCAGTGACTTTAATGAAGGGAGAGAGCAGCACGTTCAGCTTCATTCAGTCAAACCACAGTAGCAGGTGGAAGATCAGAACACACAGAGCATCTCAGACTGTGAGGTGAACATTCATAGCAAATGGAATTATGTTTTACTGAGTTCAAAGCTGCAGTCATCCTCCCTGAGCTGAGGGAACCTGGTGAGCCTGAAGATGTGGAGATGTAAAGATGTGAAGATGTGGAGATGTGGAGATGTGGAGATGTGGAGATGTGGAGATGTGGAGATGTGGAGATATGGAGATATGGAGGTGAAGATGTGAAGTTGTGCAGTTTCTGTGTGAGTTTAGTCCTGAACCAGAGACTGTAAACACCTGTCAGAGACTGTACAAACACTCACTACTACAGTGCAGTCTGTGTGTGTGTGTGTGTGTGTGTGTGTGTGTGTGTGTGTGTGTGTGTGTGTGTGTGTGTGTGTGTGTCACCTCTCCAGAGAAGGCCTGTCCGTTGAGCAGGTGCTCCGATCCTTGTCCGTCCTCGCTGCCGAAGTGCAGCCGGATCTCCTCCAGACGGTGGCTGTAGGTCATGGGTCCTCCACTGATGTTCACCAGGTGCTCCTTGTCCAGGCGGAGGGATACGTGACGCCCCGTGTTGTACATAGTCCCGCCAACCTGGAGGAGGAGACGAGACCAGACTGAGTGGATGGAAGTAAACCCAGTCTCCACAGAAGCTCTGCTGCTGAGATCAGAGAGGTGATGTCATCAAGTCAGGAAATGACTGAACAAGGATGTAAAGTAGAGGGTGACAGGCTCTAGTTACCATACGGTTATAGCATATGGAGCAGTAGTGCAGTACTATATACCAAGGGCAATACATGATGCAATACATTTCAATTACTGTTATTGTACCTACTTGTTAACTGCTTTCAGTTCATTTATTCATGTATTGTGTCTTTTAATTTATTCTATTTCATTTGTGAAATCTGGAACTGGTTGACTCTGGACAGCCTGTGGAACGGTGTCCAGAGGAACTGGAACCACTTCCAGTTCCTCTGGACAGCGTGTGGAGCGGTTCCTGGTTCTGACTCTGAGCCGTCTCTCTCCGAGCTGCAGATTCTGACGTTTCTCTCGTCCTCTGGCAGCTCAACAGTTCAAGTCGTGTCATCAACAAAGTTTCTGAGGAGCAAACAGCAGCTCAGCTCCTGCTACTCCCAGACAAAAAGGTAGCAGGACAAGGTTGAAATCCCGAGGACGGAGCGTGATCGATGTGTTCGGGGTTTTTAGGGGAAACACGGTATTAGAAAAGCCACGAAGAACGATCTTTATCAGTGTTCCTGTTTATTTATTTATAATTGGGAGTTGTTTCAAAGAGAAGCATTGATATTCATGTCACGACTTTTGGAGGACTTCCATCCCTCTTATCCGCCTGCTCTCTCTCTCTCTCTCTCTCTCTCTCTCTCTCTCTCTCTCTCTCTCTCTCTCTCTCTCATCCTTTTACCACTCGCTTTCAGACCCCCCCCCCCACACACACACACACACACACACACTTAAAATCCCAGAGAAAGAGGTCTGCCCACACACTGTAAATATTTTATAGGAGCACAGAGAAATCGATGATTTGAAAGGAGAGCGGGAGGAGCGTCCGTGCACAGAGCGGATGAAGCGAGCGGAGTGAGGGAGTCCTCCAGGTGGGGCGGGCGAGCGAGCTCCCCGCAGACGTCCTGCGGCCATTATTCATGAGCTGGAAGTGGTTCAGGGTCTGAGGACGCTCCGCAAGAAGATAAATACAAACCAGGGAAGGTCCAGCAGCCGGTAACGAAGGACACGTCAGATAATTAGCGCAGAATGAAAGAGACGGTGACGGGAGGCGAGCCGCCGCCCAAACACGAGCTGACGGCGCCAGAAATTATTCATACGGCCTCCATCCATAATGCAGACATGGATATGTAGAAAATATAATGAAAGCCCTGGACTCTGCGTGTTTTACAGCATTTAGCGGCTGGCGGCTCAACGTTTCAGAC
>CM055207.1:841462-848962 GCA_029224185.1 Karalla daura | reverse complement strand
AAAACCCCAGAAAACTGTTTCTGATGTTTCTTTTGTTGAAATCAAACCTGAAGAAAGACGAGCAGGCTGGTCCCAGCCGCTCTGCATTCCTGCTTTCTGTTCCATCGTGTTGAATCTGCATCAGAGCGCCTGCTCATAGCGGGGCCGGTCCGGCTCTCTGGAGGAGCCACAGTCTGAGGAGAACCAGCCGTCTAACAGGCCTGACACGCCAGGGCAAGGAGACAAGGAGCAAGGAGACAAGGAGCAAGGAGACAAGGAGGAAGGAGACAAGGAGTGAGGAATCCTGATGATGATCACTGCTCGCTGCTCTGATCCCAGCCTCAGTAGCAGAGGAGCAGATCTGTCTGAGCTGTCCTCACGTAGCCAGCCCGTCTTCATCACTCTCAAAGCAAGCAAAGAGGAGGAAGAGGAGAAGGAAGAGGAAGAGGAAGAGGAAGGGCACAGGGCGCCAGTGGCGATGTGACTTTCAGGAAGTTGCTCTTTTGTTTCCATCTTCAATCACAGGAAACAGCTTTGCCATTTTCATGAAAACATCATTTGTTTTCTGTCTGGATAAAAGTTTATTCACTCTAATAGATGAGTTAAACCTGAATGTTTGATGGTTTCATCCGATTTCTTTGCCAATTAAATCATAGGAAGGTGTTAAAATGCTACTGATGCCCTGAGGCGTGGACTCAGCATCATGGAGCCTCCTCGGCTCAGCCTGGAGCGTCACGTTGTGTTTGTTTAGGTATAAATAATGTTCAAAAGCAAATCATCCATCACTCGGTTTTGATCTTTAAAAGTTGCTAAAGTTCAGGCTGTTCCTACACTCCATGGTCCATCATCTACTGCTACTGTGAACTTTGCCTGTTTTATTATTCATAATCTGCACACATCTTCTTCCATTCAGAGAATGACTTCATCCTGGGATGTAGCTTCCTGTCTGTGCTGTAGCGTTGTAGCTGTGCTTTAGCCACGTAAGTCACCCTGTGATTCACTGCCCGATCCACGGAGAGAACCGTAAACGTGACTGTTGCAGAGAAGAGGAACCAAAGCTCGCTCGCCATCCCTCTCTCCTCGTCTGTGTGAGCAGCAGCGACTGAACACGCTGAGAAACTCCGGAGGGAGACGCCTCCTCCAGCCGGAGACGCCTCCCCCAGCCGGAGACGCCTCCTCCAGCCGGAGACGCCTCCCTCAGCCGGAGACGCCTCCCTCAGCCGGAGACGCCTCCTCCAGCTGGAGACGCCTCCTCCAGCCGGAGACGCCTCTACCAGCCGGAGACGCCTCCCTCAGCCGGAGACGCCTCCCTCAGCCGGAGACGCCTCCTCCAGCTGGAGACGCCTCCCTCAGCCGGAGACGCCTCCCCCAGCTGGAGACGCCTCCTCCAGCCGGAGACGCCTCCCTCAGCCGGAGACGCCTCCCCCAGCTGGAGACGCCTCCCTCAGCCGGAGACGCCTCCTCCAGCCGGAGACGCCTCCCTCAGCCGGAGACGCCTCCCCCAGCCGGAGACGCCTCTACCAGCCGGAGACGCCTCCCCCAGCTGGAGACGCCTCCCTCAGCCGGAGACGCCTCCTCCAGCTGGAGACGCCTCCCTCAGCCGGAGACGCCTCCCCCAGCTGGAGACGCCTCCCTCAGCCGGAGACGCCTCCCTCAGCCGGAGACGCCTCCTCCAGCTGGAGACGCCTCCTCCAGCCGGAGACGCCTCCCCCAGCTGGAGACGCCTCCCTCAGCCGGAGACGCCTCCTCCAGCCGGAGACGCCTCCCCCAGCCGGAGACGCCTCCCTCAGCCGGAGACGCCTCCTCCAGCCGGAGACGCCTCCTCCAGCCGGAGACGCCTCCTCCAGCCGGAGACGCCTCCCCCAGCCGGAGACGCCTCCCCCAGCCGGCTCAGTGAGGAGGATCCAGCCGTCGCTTCACAAACCGCCACGTTTCGTCTGAACTCCTCGGAGAAGCGTGTGTTTGTTTTCACGTCCATCTGCTGGTCGGGTTAAAGAGGTTCTGGAGCGTCTCCCACATCTGCTCCTGGAGACTGTCTGTGGAGACCAGCCACTCGTCTGATCCGTCACATCATGTCAGGGATGTCCACTGGGCTCTCTCCTCTCTGCCTGGTCCGTGTGTGTTTTAACTTCTGCTCCTCTGTTTTCTCCACAGTTTCTTTGAACCCTGGAGCAGTTTCTGTCGGCTCTGCAGGACTCGTGAGAGCGCAGCAATCAGAGCCGGGCTCAGACCCAATCAATCGATGGAGCTCTCTGACAGCCGGGGTTCCTGGTGCTGCTCCAACCCGCTGGAAGCCTCCGCCCGGACCTGGGCCGTGATCTGAATACCACACCACCCTGCCCTGTCCTTTCCTTTCCTTTCCTTTCCTTTCCTTTCCTTTCCTTTCCTTTCCTTTCCTTTCCTTTCCTTTCCTTTCCTTTCCTTTCCTTTCCTTTCCTTTCCTTTCCTTTCCTTTCCTTTCCTTTCCTTTCCTTTCCTTTCCTTTCCTTTCCTTTCCTTTCCTTTCCTTTCCTTTGTGTTGTTGTTGTTTTGGGGTCTGACACAGTTGAAATACAAATGATTAAATGATTCACTCAACGTACTCAACATATGAAATATGGAAAACCTGAACACTCCACAGAAAGTGAATCAGCTCTACATGACACACGAGGTACAGACGTACATCTGATAGAACAGGTTTCTACCAGGTTGCCAGGTTGGGTTAGGAGGCCGGACCGCAGACAGGGACAGATTGAGTTAGGTATAATTACGTAACCTAACTGAGGCATCGACGTGCAATTTCCTATAGAAGTTCAGTTTCCTGCTAATTAACCTTTTCATCTGACACTTCCAGGTAGAAGTTAGCACAATTACAGTGATTAGACATGTATTATTCTGCTCCTGATGCATATTTCATGAAACCCTTGTCAAACTCCACTGGATCACAGCCAGCCTGGATCCCTCCACTCACGCTGCCAGGAAACCTTCCTGTCCTGCAGCGACGCGGCCCGGCCCAGCCGGCTCTGCTCCTCCAGAGGTGGAGGAGTGAACATCTGGACGGGTGAACCTTCTGGAGATGGACCCGTCTCTCAGATGATGGCTGACGCCTTCTCCTGCAGCATCACTCAGCCTTTGTTTCCTCCTCAGCCTTGGCCTCACGTCGTGTTTGGCTCCAATTAGCAAAGGTCGGCTCGCACACGCTCGGCTCAGATAGAGGAAGTGATGGACGGCGGCTGAGGATCATTGTTCCCATGCTGGCTGCACATCCTCAGGTCTCTGGGCCCAGCAGTGTCTCTGACGCGTCCTGGTGTTGCAGCTAAACCAGTAATCTAGAGTAAATATGTCGTTGGGATCCAGTCTGAGTGGAACCTTCTGATGTATTTCACCTGTTATTCTCATGAGTGCAAAACTATACAAGGAATATAAAGACAAGTCCTTCCTTTACTGTATTGCATCTTAACCTATCACTGCAAATCATTACCATGTTGTGCTTTTATTGCATTGTCTTTGTTGTGTTCTATCGCATCTTTATCGTGTTGCATCATGTATTTTATATCGTAGGCATCTCGAATTGTCTTTATTCTATCATATTGTATCTTGACTGTACTCTATCATATTGTATCTAATCATATCGGATCATATCTTTGTTATCATATTATATCTCTATCACGCTATATCAGTTCATTGTGGATTCCAGCCTGGTTATAGCCTGAATCAGAGCTAATCTATGCTATCGTGAGCTGGACTTGATAAATGCGCTCGTCCTGTTTCCATATTCATCTCAGAGCCGATCGGCTCCATCCTGCGTGTCTCGCCCTGAGTTTTCCTCCTCGCAGCTTCCACTCGACTCCGCTCTGCTGGACTCCTCCTCAGTCCGCTCCTCTTCCTCCCAACGCTGAATCCTTGATGTGGAGTGGCCCGGCGCCCTCCGCCGGCTCCATCTCTGCTCCGGATCTTATCAGACTCCTCAGTATTCCTGCCGCGGCCCGGCTTCACTCCTGAGCCAGATTAGTTGTCTGTAACCACGGCTGGAAATCAAATAACAGCTGATAAGGCAGAAAAAGGCGAGGACGGGGGGCGGGGGGTTATAATGTTATAGTTTTGCTCCCTGAGAAGTTGATGCCTATCAAAACACTGGACCAGCTCTCTGGTTGTGAATTCCATCAGGGTGCAGCAGCAGAGTTCAGCTTGTTCCCGAATTGAAAAGTTCTCTCTGCCAAGGTCATATATACATATAAAGTGAACAAGCATCGAGAGGGTGAATAAAAATAATAGACTTTTTCTTCACTCCCACTTTTCTGACATTGTAGCGCTTTACCTCAGGGCAAAGACAGGCGAAGGCAGCCGATAGCTTTGATGGAAGACAGGTACGCAGATAAATATTTGATGCTATTGACAGCTTGTTGTGCTCAGAATGAGAGTTATGGAGCTGCTACACCTCAAATAATCACAATATAATAACAATAGAAGCCCAGAAAGCAGCTCCGACCGGCTCCGAGGGCAAATACGTGATCCAGTCAAAACTGCTGAGTCACAAACTGCTTCAGACACGGATTCTATATCTATCTATCTATCTATCTATCTATCTATCTATCTATCTATCTATCTATCTATCTATCTATCTATCTATCTATCTATCTATCTATCTATCTATCTATCTATCTATCTATCTATCTATCTATCTATCTATCTATCTATCTATCTATCTATCTATCTATCTATCTATCTATCTATCTATCTACATGTGATATATATAATGTTACCCTTATAAAGTTCATGACTACCTGAAGATCTGCCCATAAAAACAGTTTCTTCTTCGTGGACTTTTCTCAGAGTTTTGCATCAGAAACACGTTTAATTTACATTTAAAGCAGTCGCTCCTCATTTCACTCCATCCATCATTCTGTCTCCGTCTCCTGACTTTGTTGCTCACGTCTTCCCTGAACATCCAGACTCTCTACACTCGGTCTGAAGTGCCTTTGTTTACTCTGACGAGCTCTTTGCAAGTATTAAACATCATTGTTATTAAATGTGAGTGCGTAACAAGGCTGTGGGATGAATGGGACATTGACGAACAACAAAAGAACAATAGAATGCAGATCTTCGGATGCATAGACAGACAGACAGACAGACAGACAGACAGACAGACAGACAGACAGGCAGACAGACAGACAGACAGACAGACAGACAGACAGACAGACAGACAGACAGACAGACAGACAGACAGACAGACAGGCAGGCATGTGTCTCTGGGAGTCAGGACCAGAGCAGGAGCTGAGGAGATGCTGAGGGTGCAGGGATTAGCAGCAGCGCTAACGCTAGCCCTCGGCCCTGACCTCCCTGTTAGCTCCACTTATTTCCTGAGTGAAAGTTGATGAGATTTAAAGTGGAATTCAACAGTTCAGAAGATTAAAAACCAACAGGCTGCTCACGTTAAACAGTGATGAACAAATGAGAGAAGCTTCAGTTTCGGATGAGCTGAGCTCTGCTGGCTCTGACAGGCCTGGAGCTCTGAGGACCAGAGGACGGACCGTCCTCACAGTGTGAGAACTCCACTGTTCTCCACACTGAGAACATCTGAGGAGCAGATCCTCCTGTTTGCTGCAGGTCCACGACATAAAGACACGTGATTTAAAGAAATAAATGTCCAGCATGATGAGCAGGTCTCCAACAGGCCCAGAGGTCAGGACTCAATCACATTAGCATCAGGCTGCTCTTCCCCTTGCTTTTCCTCTTGCTCTTCCCCTTGCTTTTCCTCTTGCTCTTCCTCTTGCTCTTCCTCTTGCTCTTCCTCTTGCTCTTCCTCTTGCTCTTCCTCTTCCTCCTCCTCCTCCTCCTCCTCCTCCTCCTCCTCTTCCTCCTCCTCCTCCTCCTCCTCCTCCTCTTCCTCTCGCTCTGCAGCAGCAGCTCTTCATTAGCATTCAGACAGTGCCGTGCTGCTCAGCATCACTCGTCCTACTTGCCACGGTGTGTGTTGGAGAGCAGAGCAGCAGCAGAGATCTTCTCGAGGCTGCAGGTCTGCTCCTGCACCTCCAGCAGCTCCCTCTGTGCTGTCCTCTGTTCTGCTCGGCTGCTCCGACTGGTTTAGAGAGCACTTCAGCAGAACCGAGCCTGAGAGAAGCTTTCCTTTAAAAACCCATTTAACTCAACAAACACGTTTGAAGATAAGTGACATTAAACTGGAAGGGGTGACGCGCCGCCAGGCTTAAACCTGAGGGCAGGAACCCCTCAGCTGGAGACCTGCTGGAGACCTGCTGGAGACCTGATGGAGACCTGATGGAGACCTACTGGAGACCTGCTGGAGACCTGATGGAGACCTGCTGGAGACCTGATGGAGACCTGCTGGAGACCTGATGGAGATGTGATGGAGACCTGCTGGAGACCTGCTGGAGACCTGATGGAGACCTGCTGGAGACCTGATGGAGACCTGATGGAGATGTGATGGAGACCTGCTGGAGACCTGCTGGAGACCTACAACCAGGCTCCACACAGACTGAGCCGCTCTGCTCTCTGCTGGAGACAGCAGGATGGAGGCTCTGGGGGTGGGGGTGTACGGAGGGAAAATGAATCAAAGAGGAAAAAAAACAAACTTGTCCTCATAATTTGTCTTAAAATAGGGCGGGACGCCCACACAGACTCTCTGCTCCCGGCTCTCTCTGATTTATTTATTTGGATTGCGGTGAGTGCAGCTCCGCTGGGCGTTGTGTCGGGGGAAGCCCTGCTCCGGGCCCTCGGGCTCACGTTATGCGGCACTGAGTCTAAGTTTAAGCCTCCATGTTCCCACATCGCTGTGGCGCTGCCGTTCCTCTGCAGCCGGGGTGAGGCCAGCGCGGTTTCTCCTGGGTGGCTGGAGGAGTGATCGCTGAGGCCGAGCATCGGGGGGAAGCTGGAGACGTTCCCTCACAGCCGTAACGATGAAGCCTCAGAACGATGGTGTTATAGCCGTGTTCACTGTAGCAGCGCCTCCATCAGTGAGTGAGCAGAGCACATGCAGCAGACTAGGGCAGTCAGACCAACTCCACTAGAGCACATCACAGTGAACAATTTTTGCTTAAGAAGCTTATTTCAATGTGGTTCTTTGAAATTTGATTTTCTAATATAATTAGCATGTATCCAATTAAATAATTTATAAGATCAATGATACACTGTAGGTAGGGCCAGCTCTACGGTGACATTACTCCTCAACCCTCAACTAGAGCTGGTGGAGCTCATTAACCTGCCTCTGGTGGTGAGGGTTAGGTTGGTTTGGGTTAGTTATGCAGCTGTTGAACTGTACTAGAAACACCTCAATCTGTGATTCACTTCCACAGACTCTTCAGATAAACATATTGTTGGTTCCCTAAACACTGGCTCCTCCATTTTTCACTTGTTTTTAAAACTTATTTGTCCACCTTAATCAAAATGAAATTTGGAATTGCACAGAACTATAAGAGTAAACTCACCTCTACAGTAACAACAACGTTGGGATCGTCGGTGGGAGGAATAAAGCAGCAGATAGACTCTGAGATGAGTGTGTACCAAGTGGAGAGAGATAAAAGATGA
>CM055207.1:821462-836462 GCA_029224185.1 Karalla daura | reverse complement strand
CACAGCTCTGTGTCTGTGGTTCAGGGACTGGAAGTGACGCTGCTTTTCAAAATAAAATGAGGGAAAAAAAAAAAAACTAAATGAAAAGGGGACAAACAAGTCACATACGCAGAGGCCTGAGGGAAATATGTGTCTGTTCCTGCAGAGTTTCATCATTACTGACACACACACACACACACACACACACACACACACACACACACACACACACACACACACACACACACAGCCACTCTGGAGTAGACTCATGTGCACTTGTGGGAGCGAGGGAATTCAAAATTATGACTTGCGATCAACCATGCGCACACACACACCCCACCCCCCCCCTCCTCCAGACACACACACACACACACACACACCCTGAGCTCTGCACCAATCACAGCAGAACCTTTTAGCACCTTCCCCGTCAGCGCGCCATCACGTCCTGAAATATGTCCACATCTGGACCGGAGGGACCGAGACGACGCGTCCCGCTTTAACAGCTCGTCTTTACGTTCACCTCCTCACACTCCACGTGCTCCTCTCCCTCCTTTATGGCTGTGTTTACATCCCTCTGTGTGTGTGTGTGTGTGTGTGTGTGGATCTAAACGGAGCGCACACACACGACATGGATGCATATTTTCACACTGTTCCCGACCACATTATCACATCTGTCTCTGCGGCCGTGTAGCGGCAGGCTGCATCTGCATTATGGAGGCTGGGCTTTTATGTGTGTGTGTGTGAACACTGTGTGTGTGTGTGAACACAGTGTGTGTGTGTGTTTTCTGTGTGTGTGTTTAGCGGCTAGGCTGACCTCTTTGCCAACCACCAGCATATATATGCATGCATGTATGAAGGGAGATGGAGCAGAGAGCTGTGTGTTACTGCAGAGGTTTTATAATCAGTGCTCCGCTCTGATGACGTCTGCTGCTGCGTTACGCCATGAAGGACGCAGACCTCTCTGTCCGTGCTCTCTCTCACCTCACTGTCACATTTCAAGTCTTTTAAAACACTTTCTCCAAGAATCCAAGCGCTCTCCAAGCCCTGCCAGCCTGTCACTCACAGTCAAGTGTTTTCATAGCCGCTCTGCGTGACCTGTGTGTGCTTCCAGAGGAGTCGCCCGGTTGAGGACCTGAGGACGGACACGGTGTGGACGGACTCCCTGGGCCGGTCATGCTCCTGTCTTCTGTGAGAGCCTGGTGGTTCCAGGCTGGAGATGCTTGAGAGCGCAGCTCAGGCTGGGAAGCTGCTTCAGGTCTGCTCAGCCTGCCTCAGTAACGTGAAGCGGCTCAACGTCTCAAATTGAAAACGCTGCGATTTGAGCAGAAAGTCTCGGCGTGGCAGATGGTTCTGATTACTACAATACCCAGGAGCCCGAGCAACTGCTACTGTGGAGGAGGCACAAATCAGCCGTGGCGGAGAAAAAGAATCCTTTGTTCTTTGAAGATTTGGGAATAAAATGAGAGCCAGAGCCAGAGCAGAACTCATCCAGATTTCCCCAGAAGCGGAGTGAACTGATTTCAGCCGCTGAATGTTTCATCAGCTCGACTCGACCTGGAAACTGAGGAGGAGGCCACCGAGGGTTTCACTGCGCCGCCTGGACGTCTCTTATCACAACATCTCTCCTGTCGATCATCAAGCGTCCTGTCAAAGCACTGAAAATCATGAATTCTATAGTCTGTAACTCTGGATGTGTGTTCAGAGAGTAGAGCGTGACTCGGCACGGCTGTGAAAACAGAAAAAGTGAAAACTGAATTCTTGGATTTTTACGTAAAGATACGTTTGGTTGGAGTTTCCTTCTGAGCCTTGATGTCTAAACTCAGAGCAAATACTGTGATCAATTATGAATCTGCCATGAATGAGAGAAACATTAACGCAGTGCAGTTACACAATCTGCAACTCCTTCATTATTCATTCCACTCCATTCACAACGAGACGATCAAAGTTGTTTAAAAGGAGGATGAAGCAGGATTCTTCTGGTTGAGATTTAACAAAAAAATCTCAAATGTTTGTTGTTCTGCAGAATAAAGACACAGAGCAATGTGTTCCTGGTCTAGAGGAGAGAGAAAGACAGGTCCGGTCTGATTTGTTTCTGATTGTGAAAACAAGTAGAACAGGTTCACGTCATCACTTCATCTTCTTCTTCTCCTCCGTTATAACGTCACAACGTACCGTTTCAGAACCACAGGAACGGGCCTCTGAAGTGAGGAGCTTCAGTCTGTGGCTGTTCAGGAGTGAGGACGAGGTCAGCAGAACTGAACTTCTGGATGACTTCTTCTACCTCCTGTCACTGTGAGCTCTCCCTGAAGCTGCTTCTTACTTCCACGCTCCAGTCAGACGCCTGCGAGCGGTTTCATCCCAGGGAAGTGGAGGAGTAATCAGAGGAACTCTGACTCCCAGAGGTTTAACGTCCTCAGTGACGTTCTGGAAGCTTTGGAATAAAACACCAGGAACAGGAAGTGAAATATGTGACGCACAGTGCAAAATAAGCAAAACTAAGGAGGCTTTGAAACATCTGCAGGACATTATTAATACAGCTGTGGATATCATGGTCCAGCTGTGCACAGCCTGACACACATGTGCACCGAGGCAGAGCGACATACGTGACCTGACACCCAGGCTCCTGGCCGCTCATTACACCTGGACCAACATCACAACTGCTCAGCGAGCTGTGCCTCTGCAGAGGAAGGCCAGGACGGAGGAGGAGGAGGAGGAGGAGGAGGAGGAGGAGGAGGAGGAGGAGGAGGGCCACACCCACCGACCACAAGGCCAGACGTTCACAGGAGGAACTATCAGAACAGTTCCAGCTGAAGCTCCTCCTCTCCTCCTCCTCTGCTCCTCCTCTGCTCCTCCTCTCCTCCTCCTCTCTCTATTTGCTGTTTGAGGGTCCAGATGTTTTCCAGGACGGTGTTCTTTGACCCCGTCAGGCCTTCATGGAGCGTGTTTCCTTCAGAGCAGTGTGTGTTGTTTCCTCCTTCCTGCCGGTGGCTTGGCTCTCCACTGTGACAGCTCGTGGATTAGTCTCTTAGCCTGGATTATAGAGTGGGCAGTAAAGATGATTAAACACTCCTCCAGTATTCTGCCTTTGGGGGATGAGTGGGGAGAGAGGCAGAGATGTAGCGAGCGAGGAGACGGGAGATATTTCAGCTCCGGCTCTCATTCATCGGTATTGCAGGGAGCCGGCGGCTCCTCCGGAGTAAATCAGGACAAATAACCGAGGCCGAGCCTCCTGCAGGAGCTCCGTCTCTGTGTTCCTCCTCCGGACGATATTAACACAGTTAACACAACAGCTGTGTTTTAGGTCTTTTCCCTCCACTGGAAACTGTTGGTGACTTGATTCATTTTGGGACTAATTGTGGGAGCGTCTCTGTGTGTGTTTCATCTGACCACGCAGGGACCAAAGACCCACGAGAACAAACTCAGAAATGCTTCAGAAAACACACGAGGATCTTCATCAGAGCGACACATGTGCCGCGCAATATTCACAACGAACAACAAACTCGTCAACACCAGAGATGATGCAACCGCAGCAAAATTCACAGGCGCTGAAAACAAAATCTCTTTCTGTTCACAACTGTTTTCCATCCTGTCTAAGAGCAATACTCCCCTCTTGATGAAATTAAGATCAAATTAATTTATTTGTTCTAGTTTTTGTTAATACAGAGTGAGAATTATTAATCCTGGTTTCGTTTTTTATCCAGTGATGAAACTGTTTGTATTGATGTTTTTGTTTGTTGGTTTTGACGGTTTCCCAGGTCACATGCCTCCTGGACGGACCATGGAGCGGGTGGAGTCAATCCAGAACACTGCTCGCGCTACATGCTAACGTCGCTAACATTGCTAACGCTGCTAACGTCGCTAACGTTGCTAACGCTGCTAACGTCGCTAATGTTGCTAACGCTGCTAACGTCGCTAATGTTGCTAACGTTGCTAACATTGCTAACGCTGCTAACGTCGCTAACGTTGCTAACGTCGCTAATGATGCTAACGCTGCTAACGTCGCTAATGTTGCTAACGCTGCTAACGTTGCTAACGCTGCTAACGTCGCTAACGCTGCTAACGTTGCTAATGTTGCGAATGCTGCTAACATTCCTCCTCTGGTTCTCCTCTCCTCCTCTCCTCCTCCTCTGGTCCTCCTCTGGTCCCCCTCTCTTCCTCCTCTCCTCCTCCTCTCCTCCTCCTCTCCTCCTCCTCCTCCTCTCCTCCTCTCCTCCTCCTCTGGTCCCCCTCTCCTCCTCCTCTCCTCCTCCTCTCCTCCTCCTCCTCCTCTCCTCCTCTCCTCCTCCTCTGGTCCCCCTCTCCTCCTCCTCTCCTCCTCCTCCTCCTCTCCTCCTCTCCTCCTCCTCTGGTCCTCCTCTGGTCCCCCTCTCCTCCTCCTCTCCTCCTCTCCTCCTCCTCCTCTCCTCCTCTCCTCCTCCTCTCCTCCTCCTCCTCCTCTCCTCCTCTCCTCCTCCAGTCCCCCTCTCCTCCTCCTCTCCCCCCCCCCCCCCCTAGTGGACATGTCCCTCCCCCTGCAGCCTCGTTCTCCTGTAAACACTGGTGCCTTCAGCCTGCTCTGCAGCGACCTTCCTCCACATAAATATTCAGGAAATGTCCAGAAACGAAGAACAAATCCACATGTGGTGAAATGTATTCACGACGTCCAATTAGTGTGACTCTGAGTGTGAATGTGAAACAGTCGAGATGGTTTTAATGAACGTCCCAGTGTTTTAAATAAACACTGGGACACATTTCTTCACAGTCACAGTTGTTTTTCTCCTCCTGTTGATTCAGGTTGAACATATTTGTTTACATTTATTGATAATGAGACTGTTCGACGTATTAATGTAAACATCAGATTAAGCATCAGAGTTAAACATGTTGAGTCTGTTATTGACGAGTGATTCTTATTGATGAGATTAGCACAGATAGGAAGTAATCAAGTATTTATACTGTGTTACTGTATACCTGAGTATTTCATGTTCATTTTTTACTTTGACTCACAACATTTAGCTGTACTTTCTACTCACTCTTTCAGAAACAGGCTTCTTACTTCTCTCACATCCAAGTTAAACTGGTTGAACGTGGCGACTCCATCAGGTGTGAACACCAGAGGAAACTCAGTTCTGCATCTCGTGTCAAACTCTTTGAAACCAAATCATCTCAGATGTTCAAACGTGGGGAAAGGAACTTCTAAAAAACACATTTCCTTCTCTTCATCTGCATTTTCACGAGTGGAAACACTGTAAATAGCATTTTTCCTGCTTGAATGAAGTTTGTATCCGTTAAAAAGCAGCATCGTTCCAGGGAACTTTCCACTTCTGGGATTTCGTACGTTAACACCTCCTGCAATCCTGATTTAGATGCAAAATGTGATATCAAAGCTTTAAATCTGATATTAATTTCAGTTTTTCTGAGAGCAGAGATCAATAGAGCAACAAAGAGGGATACATATGAATGAAGGCTCATCAGCATGCCGCTCTCACACACCCCGAGAAAATTGATTTCAGCAGAGGGAGATGTGCCCCCCCCCCCCCCCCCCCCCCCCGCCCCCCCCCCTCTCTGTGCAGAGCCGCCCATCTCATGCAGAATAGTAATAATCACAGGGATGTTTCCTCCACATCCAGGCCTGTCAACGTGTGATTTACTGGAACCTGAACGCATCACAGTCGCAGCAGGGATCAGATTCATGGAGATGGAAATAAAGAAAAAAAGCCTGACCTACAAATAAATAAATGATCAGTGACCAAAGCTGGCATCTCCCTCCCTGTGTGTGTGTGTGTGTGTGTGTGCGTCAGGCTCAATGTGCGTCTTTTCATCTGTGAGTGTGTGTGTGTGTGTGTGTGTGTGAAGTCAGAATTGCATCCGCAGATGAGACTTTCATCTCTCTCTCAGTTTATTCCTCTCGGCTCCTGGAGGGAGAGATGCTACTCTGATGACGCCTGTGGATGATGCTTTTATTGTGAAAGGATCGTTAATTGTAATTAAACAGTGATAGGCTCACATGTTACAGGGATTGACATGACCTGGAGCTGAGACACAGGTCATGTCAATCAAATCAAAACCGTTTGTATCTCAGCAACGTGGAAATATTTTTTTGTTGCTTGTTGCTGAAACATGTAAACTCCAACTGCATTCAAATATGCTCTTATTTTGTCAGGCTATGTTTAAAATATTTACTGTGTTGTTTTGTGTTATATTTATGCAAGCCATGATGTATTTCATCTGTGGAGAATGTGTCCTGAGTGTGTGGTGGATTCCTGTCTTGGAGAGTGTGTTTCAGCTGTTGTGTTGTGGTGTTGCTACCACAGAGTTGTCAGTCATCAGGACGCTGTCCTGCTGTTCCACACCATGATGACACTGTTTGTTCGGGTTGAGCTGAGAACCGGGTCTGGACGTCAGAGCGAGGAGACGAGTCGCTGCTGCTCCATCCTGCTCGGCGTCTCCTGATCCGCTGACTCGGCTACTTTGGGATAATTAGGTGGCGCGATGCGAGGCCGGCTAATTGGTCCTGGCAGAAGGTTTCAGCCTGGATTTACACGGGCTGGCTGCAAGTTCACAGCGTGCTCCCCCGCTGGCTGCACGGGCAGCACCACGTCTGCTGTTTTATTTCCCTCTGATCGCAATCACAGCCTCGGCTCCTGCTTCAAGGTCGCTCCCCTCTGATGGATGCTTCAAGGACCAGGAGGTCCCGGAGAACGTGTCTGGACGTGACTCCAAGCACTCCAAACACACTGCTACACAGCTGAACCAACAGCGACGGTCACCGAGGAGGCCCGAGAACCCTCCCAGAGCTGTGGAGGAGCTGAGGAAGGAGGAGGAGGAGGAGGAGGATGCAGACAGCACAGGACAAGAGAACCAGAGGATTTGAAGAATGAAAGCCAAGGAAACAAAGCGGGAAGTGACTGAGTCAAGTGACGGGGAAATGAGTCGATGCTTCTTCAGATGATTGGTCTTTAAACTGAACGACATGTTCCTCTGGACAATCTCCTCTTCACACCATGTTCTCTGACTGGAAATCACACACAAACCTAAACTGTCTTTCTCTAATTTCAGAATTTCATCGGCCACAAGATCGATCTTCACAGAGCTCAGGAGGAGGAGGAAGAGGAGGAAGAGGAGGAAGAGGAGGAAGAGGAGGGTCCCTGAGTCCCTGAGTCCCTTTGTCCTGCAGCTCAGCACGATCCAGCAAAATGTGAACATCACATGAGCATCACGTGAGCATGGAACGTCAGCTGACGTATGAATACGATAACAGATGTGGAGCGACATCGCTCTATATCGCCGTAGCTCACGCCTCCTCATCTCAGCCGGGATCAAACTGGGACATGAAGGAACGCTCGGCGTTCAGGAGATAGTGTTCAGGACACCACATGTTCAGGACGCTGTTCAGGAGATAGCGTGTTCAGGATGCAGCGTGTTCAGGACGCAGCGTGTTCAGGACGCAGCGTGTTCAGGGGATAGCGTGTTCAGGAGATAGCGTGTTCAGGATGCAGCGTGTTCAGGAGATAGCGTGTTCAGGACGCAGCGTGTTCAGGAGATAGCGTGTTCAGGATGCAGCGTGTTCAGGAGATAGCGTGTTCAGGACGCAGCGTGTTCAGGACATAGCGTGTTCAGGAGATAGCGGGTAGAGTGTACAGTTAAACACCTGTACAGTCCTGACTTTGTTTCCACTTATAAGCCAGGTCTGATAACCAGCCTAAGACAGGGGGAAGGGTCGGCCAATCTCTAGATGGTTTATTCTAGAATAGTTTATTGGTTTATTTGTCCTTTAGTGAGAAAAAGACAGAGAAAGAAATATTCGTACAAAGATTCATATTCACATCCTGATGAGCCTGAGCTCAGCTTCATGCCAGAGAGACCCTCTGTTCAGGCTGATCTTTGCTTTGTCCTTTTGACCTATTTCTACTAAACTCCCCGACACAAACTCATTTTAACATAGAAGCATTTTAACATAGAAGCATTTTAACATAGAAGGATTTTAACACAGAAGCCTCATGTTGTGTGTAAACAAGCGTCTGATGCAGCGCCGCCCGAGGCTCCCGCTGATGGGAGCAGCGTGTGTGTGTGCGTGTGTGTGTGTGTGTGTGTGTGTGTGTGTGTGTAGCAGTGTGTATGTGTGTGAGTGTGTGTGTGTGTGTGTGTGTGTGTGTGTGTGTGAAAGGGTGAGAGGCTTGCTGAGACGCTCAGCCAGGCCTCACACATGCCATTACACTCTGGATTGTCCTCTGTATCTCTGCCTCATTACTCCTCATCTATTTTTAAAGGGGAATATGCCTTATTACAATTAGTCTGTTTAGAAGCCAATCTGTCACGCTCGTTACAGTCAGCTGCAGCCCCAACACACACACACACACACACACACACACACACACACACACACACACACACACACACACACACTCTCTGCCCCCACCTCCACCTCTGCTCAGCTCTGTCCCTTGAACATGTGGAGGGTGGCAGCAGAAGGATTTACTGTCTGTTTCATCGAGTGTATCAGGGACGTAACGTCTCCTCAGTGTCACTGGACTGAAAACATCCCAAACACGACATAAAAGTGACAGGAATCACATAAAACACACACACATGATAATTCTAGTAACAATATCTGATTATTATTATTGTTGTTGCTGTCATTATTGTTGTTATTAGCCTATAATCTCAGTATAAAGAGACATTTTATTTCTTTCCTTTTTCAAACACATCTACTGAACATCAGTGTGTGTAACGGAGGAGGACACGCTGCTCCAGGAGGCGTGGCCTCCGGAGACGAGGAGCAACCAGACACAATCAGTCTCCACCAACCAGCAGACACGACCTGCATCACCTGGATACAGTAGAGGCTCTGAGGAGCAGACCCACTCCTTCTTCCTCCTCCTCCTCCTCCTCCATCCTCCTCTTCCTTCCTCTATCCTATTCATCCTCCCTTTCCTTCTCTCCTCCTCCTCCTCCTCCTCCTCTGCAGGGAACCTTTTCAGCCACTTTAATTCTGCTCTGTGAACTTCAAGCCCTTTCCCACGCCAGCGCTGGAGGAACACACCATGGGGAGCAGCATGTGTGTGTGTGTGTGTGTGTGTGTGTGTGTGTGTGTGTGTGTGTGTGTGTGTAGCAGTGTGTATGTGTGTGAGTGTGTGTGTGTGTGTGTGTGTGTGTGTGTGTGTGTGTGTGTGTGAGTCAGCCCTCTGAGCGCGTGCAGACCCCGTGGCCCCGGCACAGTGTGAAGCATCCACACACAAACAAACAGCAGCAAACCAACAACTCTTTAACTTCATTTGGACGTTTTCTTTCTTTCTTTCTTTCTTTCTTTCTTTCTTTCTTTCTTTCTTTCTTCTTTCTTTCTTTCTTTCTTTCTTTCTTTCTTTCTTTCTTTCTTTCTTTCTTTCTTTCTTTCTTTCTTTCTTTCTTTCTTCTTCTGTCTTTCTTTCTCATCTTGGGCGCTCCTCACTGATCATAAAATGTTAATTACCTGGACGTCCCCCCGTCTGTCCACGCCTGCCACTGAGTGTTTCTCCATCACTTATTTATTACCGTCTTAATTGCAATTTCACACTGAGTGCTCATGACATTTAGAGACCTTGCAGCAGTGGACGGAGCTGATGGAGAAGAAGTTGTTTAGATTACACTCAGTAATGACCACACACACACACACACGCACACACACACACACACACACACACACACACACACACACACACACACGCTGTCTCCTAAAATACGACGTTCATGCGCAGCTTATTTCCCGCGGCTAATAAACTGTGAGCTGCTCGGGGTGTGTTTTATGACGAGGGGAGGGAGAGGAGGGGACGTGGAGCAGCGTCTTCATCAGTTAAACAAGACGACCTCTTTGGTCACATGAGTAATGGCTGCTGTCTGAGAGGCAGAAAAACGTTATTAAAGTTAGAATAAACTCCAGAAAAAGCCGGTCGCAGCGCACGGGTCAGCGTGTAGAGCTGGGAACAACAACACAGACTGATTGTTTCCTAAACTGAGCCATAAACACAGCTCAGCCCACATATGTGCAGCTTACAGGGCACGAGCACAAAGTACCGTTTCAGACTGCGCACTTATCGCTTTGCAACATGCCTGACTGTGGTTCAGCTCTCAGACACGTTCAGTTCCCTGTGTAATGAGGGATAAAACCACAAACACTTTCATCACTTTGAGTTTAACATGACAACTGTTGTCGAGAAACGCCAGTGAGGGGTCAGACGAGCACAAACCCTCATTTAGGTTTGTTTTGGTTGAGAAAACACAGACAACACGAACACCTGACCCACACAAACAACAACAAGAGTTGTGGTAACGAGAGGAGCTCAGGTCCCAGTGTGTAGAAACGTTTCAGATCTACGGCTCAGCCTCCAACCGACCTGGCTGGAGATGATGCCTCCTGTAGGAACGTCTGCCTCACGTGAACATCTGATGCAGACAGCAGTGAAATGTGGTTTCAGACCAACTAGAAATAATAAAATAGAATATACGACAGAGGTTTGAGACAAAGGGGAAGCAGTAAAGCAGCAGACAGACAGCTCAGGCTCTGCTATCAGGACACCTCACACTCAGCTGTGAATTTTCCAACAAAGTCAGTTTTATTCCTTCTGCCTCAAATCACTCCTGCCGTGATGAACTATTATCTCAGACGCAGACGGAGCAGAAACTGAGAACATCCTCAGAGATGCAGCGAGCAGGACTCCTCTTCCTCCTCTTCATCAGCCTGTTTCCTAACACAGGTTCATCAGCAGGATGGAACCTCTCAGAGAGCAGAGCACACGAGCTAGTCAAGGAAATCATTTTCATCATTATGTGTGTTAATGTCGCATATGATCAATAGTCAAACGACTACTTACTACTAACTACTAACGACCACTATGACCAACCAGCGCCTCTGGCTACTAGTGGTGATACTAGTGGAACCAGAGGACCAGTCTAACCAGCTGGACGACATGTTTCCACTATGGGAACTATGGGAGGCCAAGTCACGGCCCGGTCAGTAGAACCTCCCCCAGAAAGAACCAGAACCAGCCCAGTGGAAACACATCTATTACCACCTCCTCGGCTCAGACCCTGGAGCTGCTCCTCCTCTGCTCTTGGTCTGCTCCTGTTCTCCTACTAGTCTGCTCTCCTCCTGCTCCACTCCTCCTCTGCCTCAGTGTTGATGGACAGCCATCAGCAGGAGGTGATGGCAGCTCCAGCTGAGGGAGGACTGTGACTCCTCTGGTCTCCTGGTGTGATTCTGACCTCCAGAGTGAGACTGACACGTCATCTCCAGGGTTCAGTTTCAGCCTCAAAGTGAAACTGTGTCGAGATGTCTGAGCATCGGCCGTGATGAGGGTCAAACCTCCTGATCTGCAGTGAGGAGCTGAAGGAGGAACCAGTTCTCCAGGCTGTGGTCCATCCGTACAGTGAGGAGCTGAAGGAGGAACCAGTTCTCCAGGCCGTGGTCCATCCGTACAGTGAGGAGCTGAAGGAGGAACCAGTTCTCCAGGCCGTGGTCCATCCGTACAGTGAGGAGCTGAAGGAGGAACCAGTTCTCCAGAAATCTCCACTAACAGACGCTAACAACGCCTCACTTAGAAATAAATTCTGCAAAACCCGATTTATTCTCACGGAAATGTTTGTCTCCTCCACACCATCGATCTCTTGTTAACTTAACGTGTGGGTAATTATGTTTCTACACGGAACATCTCGTCCGTGGGTGATGGAGCTGCAGCAGAAACAGGAAATCAATGATTCTTTGAGATCTTTCACGTCTCAGAGCTCAGCAGGAGGCCAGAGCGCCTCCAGGCCAGGAACGCTCCACCCACAACGTCTTCACACCAACTCCACCCTCTGAACCTGTAACTGTTCTTCTAGTGTCGGGGTCACTTTAGGAACAGCTGCACAAAAACAAAGACACTTCGAAGAGTTTTTGACCCAAAGACGGCAGACAATAATCAGGTTGAGGAGTCAGATCATTTAGACTGAGATGATTCAGTGATTTACTAGAGTGGAAAGGTTCTATTCATAGTTATAGTTTCAAACCTCTGAAGTTGGAACTAAGACGTCAAACACGTCTGTTTACATACGACTGAGGAAGTAAAAATAGGAAAACATAAAGAATGAAGAGAAACTGAATTAAGCACAGAGAGCCAGAGCACAGATCCAGCGTCTGATGGCTCGTCTCTAATGACCCGGAGCAGACCCGTCTCCAGAGGATGCTCCAGTGCGTCTGTCTGAGCCGTTATGAAGCTTTTAATGTTCAACATCTGCGGCGGGTGGTTGATTGACAGCTGACGCCCGCTGGCAGCGAGAGGGAGGAGCAGAACCTTCTGGAACAAATAAAACAAAGTGGTTTGAGGAGGAGGTGCTGCAGCTCTTCTCCTGGCTCAGGAGCCCCCTCTGCTCCCTTCTCCCAACTCACCTCACTAGTTAAGAGTTGAGACAGAAAAATTGAGATAATAAAAAGATAATAAAAACTGAGACAATAAAAGCTGAAGAGCAGAATAAATAAAGCTGCAACATGATCCAGGTTCTGACCTGCTGTTCGCCCAGAGCCTCAGCATCATGGGATCTCCTCCTTCTCCCTCAGTCTGAACTGGAATCACATTTCTGTTCTATACACATCTCTAAGAACAACGTTTTCCAGAATCAGGAGAGGTGGAGCTGGAGGATGGGTGGAGCTGGAGGAGAGGTGGAGCTGGATCTATCTATCTATCTATCTATCTATCTATCTATCTATCTATCTATCTATCTATCTATCTATCTATCTATCTATCTATCTATCTATCTATCATCTATCTATCTATCATCTATCTATCTATCTATCTATCTATCTATCTATCTATCTATCTATCATCTATCTATCTATGTGTACGTATGCATAGATTAACAGTAATATTAATATCAACATTCGTCTTATTGCTGTTATTATATATCACTATAATAATAATTAACAGTACACAAATAACAGTAGTAACAAAATATGTAACAGTATTAGTGCTATTACTAGTATTACTACTATCACTACTATTACTACTACTACTACTACTAGTAGAATTAAATTCTATTCAATTTTCTCCTCCTCTCCTCCCCTCCTCTCCTCTCTTCCTCCCCTCCTCTCTTCTCCTCCTCCTCTCCTCTCCTCTCCTCCTCTCCTCTCCTCTCCTCCTCTCCTCTCCCTCTCCTCCTCTCCTCTCCTCTCCTCCTCTCCTCCTCCCCTCCTCCTCCCCTCCTCTCCTCCTCTCCTCTCCTCTCCTCTCCTCCCCTCCCTCCTCCCCTCCTCCTCCCCTCCTCTCTCCTCTCCTCCTCCTCTCCTCTCCTCTCCTCTCCTCCTCCCCCTCCTCTCCTCTCCTCCCTCTCCTCCCCTCCCCTCCCCTCCTCCCCTCTCCTCTCCCTCTCCTCTCCTCTCCTCTCCTCTCCTCCTCTCCTATGTTCTAGTTCTGGGTGTTTCCTCAGCTGTTTCGTCCATTAGAGGAGCCAACACTTTATAACTTATTTTATTTATAAAACTTTAAACTTTTCATAAGCTGCAACAGGACGACGTCAGCGTCGTCATCAAATCTTCTCCTAATGACCAGGAGCACACGGCGGATTCTCCTCTAATGTGAGGAGACGCTCCTCCTCTCTCCTCTCTCCTCTCGGGGCAGCAGGTTTTTTATTTGTGCCACTTGAGCAGAAGACAGAAGCCATTTGGCCCAGTGGAGCAGATCTTAGGGGGTAATTACGCCGGCTGATTGGTAAATTAGATTAGAGGCTGGAGGTGCTGCACAGAAGATGGAGAGAAGAAGCACTTTAGGAGCTGCCCCCCCCCCCCCCCTCAGCCCCCCCCCCCCCCCCATCAGTGCAGTAACGGAGGAGGAGGCTGAGCAGAGGACGAGGAGTTGACTCTACGTATAGTGATGAGCAGAGACGTCTGCAGCCAACAGGAAGTTCAGCGAATGAAGAAGCAATTACTCCCGCGAAGTCTGAGCAGCGTTTTTATCTGCAGCAAACACTCCGAGAAGTTTCATCATGTTGGAGAAAAAACAGTTTTATCATTATAATTGAGTCCAAAGTTCAGGACAAGAAACGCTGCCTCACAAACTTGTTTGGAGGCTGAACTGTTTACATGATCAAGGATAGTGATGTGACTCCATACATCCATCCACAAATCAAGTCTTATCTTAGTTAATATTCTATATTAGTTATTATTGTATTGTGTGAGTCAAAACAGGCCTTACTCATAGAGCTCTGTTCTTTTTGTGTTTAAAAGCTCCCAACTCTTTGTTTCTTCACCCCTTGTTCTCCTCCTCCTCCTCCTCCTCCTCCTCCTCCTCCTCCCTCTACTCCTCCAATAGTGGATTTATCCTCGATTCATCGATTAGTTGTTACTGTGGAGTCAGACGTACGGAGCGTCAGCTCTCGAGGCTGTTTAGTTTTTATTTTGTTGGTCTGTGTGTGTGTGTGTGTGTGTGTGTTGGTGTGTGTGTGGGGGGGCGGGGGGGTCAAGTCTTTGAGGTTTTTCAGGTGTTTCAGGGTTTTTTTTTTTTGGTTTTTCTGTCTTTTTTTCAGGTTTTCCAGGTTTTTTTGAGGTTTTGGGGGTTTTGGGGGCTGGAGCTCGGGAGGAGGAGCCTCAGATCAAGAGGGATTTTCCGCTTGTCAAGTTCCCTCCGTCTCCGTGAGGATGCAGCTGTCGCTTACGCTATCCACCTGGGTACTTCAAAAAGACGCCCAGATGTTCACTGCTGCAGCACACACACACACACACACACACACACACACACACACACACACACGCAGGTAAACAGGCTGCTGAGAACATCGGCCACTTGACTCAGCCTGCATCGCTGTTGACACGTCCCGCCCGCCGCCGCCTCCCTCCTCGCCACCACGCCTGCTCCTCGCCGCAGCGGGGGAACTGGAGCCGGAGATGCAGCCTCCTCCTGCCACCGGGGCTGCAGTCAGGCCTCCAGATGGTGCTTGATTGGACCATAATGTTTCATCACCTCCTGTACTGACAACCTGTGTGACGACAGGGCCTGAGAGCAGCTCGTCCTGCTGGGACAGCGTGAAGGTCTGGAGGCTCTG